>SRQA01001160.1:0-12330 GCA_018360365.1 Claviceps citrina
TCTCTAAGATTAGTAGTATAGGGGCCTAATTCTTTTGTGTAATTTTATTAAGGCCTTTATAATTTATATATAGGCGTAATTTGCCTCCCTTTTTTAGAATAAAAAGAATTAGGGCGCTAGCAGGACTAATTAAATAATATATCTAGCCTCTCTCCTACGCTATTATAAGGTACTTGCGGAGCTCTTCTAGCTCCCTTTCTATAAGATTATATATTAGACCCTATAGGGGTCTTTAGTCTTCTTTAATTTTAATTAAATACGTGTAACCTTCTAAGAAGGGCAATAAAGCTGCCTTTTTAAGGTTAAACATATTCACAAAATTTATATAACACTTAGGTAGCTTCTTTATAAGTGTCTTGCTACTTAGTTTCTTCTTAAGTATACTTAGGTCTTTAGGGTCTATTCCTTTTAAGAAGCTAATACTAAGCACTAGTATTATAAACAACTTTTTTATCTCTTTATATAGTTACTTTATTAATATAATAACTTTAATATATTATCTTGTAATAAGGAAAATCCACTCTTATGTGTACTATAATAACACACGTAAATCTTTATTTCTAAACTAATCTATTCCTAGGAGAAGGTCTTCTAAAGTCTTAGCTATGTAATAGCTTATATAATAGATCTTTTTGCAACCTATACTATTAAATACTTTGTAAAGTATATTAAGTATACTATAGTGTTCTAGTAGCGCATTTGCTAATTCTATTAGCAAATTACTCCTTCTTACCTTTTTCTAATCTGTCTCTGTTAGTAACTTAGAATAAATAATAGAATAAGTAGCACTAGTATTAGCTAGCGCTAACTTTACTATAACCTAGTAGTTTCCTAGCCTTAGGGACGCTTTAATACAAAATCTTATATTAGTCCCTAAAGCTAGGGCGCTTTCCTAGGCATAAGGCTTTTTCTCCTTTATATTAGGTCTAGTAGTGTTTAGATAGGTTACTAGATTAAAGTAGTTACTTTTATATATAGTAGTAGTATAGCTGCTTTTCTTACAAATACTATAGTTAGGTTCTAGGTAATTTAGTCTTATATAGCCCTTCTTTTTATACTTATAATATATAGCCTCCTTTTCCTAGCTTTACTATAAAGTACTTAGTTAGTTACTACTCTTTTCCTTTAAGTTTAGTAAAGTTTCTCTTTCTAAAGAGTCTGCCTAAGTTTTCCTTTTATTATACCTAGAAGAATTATTATAGTTACCTCTATTACTATTAGATTTATAATAGGAGATGTATTTACTAATAAGTTTATACTAATCTACTGCTTATATACTACTAATTAAATATATCTTTAAGCTATAGTTAAGGCCTGTTTAAAAAAGGCCTATCTTATTCTTTATATTTAATTAAGAAGGGAGTTTAGCATAGGTTTATTCCTATTTTTTAAGGAATCTTTTAAAGTTAGTATAATCTGCTTATTTAAAGCTAATAAGCTTTAACTATATGCTAAGGGAATAGCTCTCTTAATTATCTAGGCCTCCTTTAAGCTAGTTATAAAAGTTAGTCTATAAAAGGAGATTTTTAATATAATTCTTATAAATCTTTTCTCCTATAGCCTAATATTACTTTACAGTACTAGTAAGGCAGGTGCTAGCATATAGGACCTTTATAAAATTAGTAGCGAATTAGTAAGGATTTATTATAAATTATACTTTATAGTTACTAATAAAAGTCTTTAATTAGAGGGCATTCTAGCTACTATAAGAAGGCTACTTAAAGGGAGCTTATACAAAGGTCTGCTATAGATAATACACAGTAAGTGTAATAGGAGCTATAAATATATTCTCCTCTAGTAATTCTCTATTATTAATATTATATATAAGTTCTTAGAGTTTTTAAAGTTACTACTTCTTCCTTACTTAATTAACACACTCTTAGAGTGCTAAGATTTTAGTATTATAATTATTACTAATAGAGGTGTCTTCTATAGCTACTATAGGCTTTTACTAACTAAAGGGTATAATAGGTTATAGTAGTAATCCAGATATAATACTAGCTCTAGGCATAGCTATAGGTTTTTACGTAGGTTTAGCGCCTTCTCTAGTAACTTTACTACTATTACGCATTAAGTTATAAGTCTAAACTATAATAACTTTCTTAATTTAATAGTCTAATATAAATAAAAGAATTAAAATTATTATAAATAAGTTAGGGATATTAGAGTAAGAGATTAAGGAAGTCACGGCTTATTTAAAGGTATATAGTAATAGGTAATAGTCTTAATTCTTACCCCCTTCTATCTAATCTAGTTAGAGGTCTGTGCCTATATAATTATAAGTATTATATGCCTCTAGTCCTTGCTATAAGTCTAGTAGTTATACCTTACTATAAGTCTAGCGCTTATACGCGGCGAATAACCTCGTTATATAACGCGAATCTAACAGAGGCTTGCTCGTGCAAATGGATCCTGTTGGCCTGAGGCAACCTCGTGGCTTTCTGGTCCTAACAACTCTATACCTTAGGACTAGTTACTTAAACTCTAGCAGTAGCTTATAGAGCTCTTAAATAAGGGATAAATCTAAGCTAGCTTTTCTTTAGCGGCTGCTCTAGTCCTCTTAGTTAAGAAAGCTAGTAAGGGCTAGCGGTTTTGTGTAGATTACTATGCTCTTAATAAGATTATAGAGTAGGACTACTACCTATTACTTCTTATTAAGGAAACCCTTTACTCTCTAGCCTATGTATAATAGTTTACTAAGGTAAATATTTAGGTAGCTTTCTATAAGCTATAGGTTACTAAGGGGGACGTGGCTCTTATAGTATTCTAAACATAGTTTAGGCTATTTAAGTAGCTTATCTGCCCCTTTAGCCTAGCAGGTGCGCCTGCTACTTTCTAGCGTTATATTAATAACACCCTTAGTAATACCCTTAGCAACTTTATTATAGCATACTTAGATAATATCCTAGTTTATTCTAGTAGCTTAAGGCGTAACTATTTGCAGAAGGTTTACGCGGTTTTTAGCTACCTATAGGCAGCGGGCCTCTACCTTAACCTTAATAAGTCTGTCTTTGCTACCTAATAGGTCTACTACCTTAGGTATATTATTATAGTAGGCAAGAGCGTGCGCCCTAACCCTACTAAGGTCTAGGCTATTTAGGACTAGGTAGCCTTAATAAAGCTATAGGGTGTATATAGCTTCTTTAGTTTTATAAATTTTTATTATAACTTTATTCTAGATTTCTCCTAAGTTACTAACCCCCTTTATAATCTTATAAAGAAGGGCATTCTCTTTGTCTAGGGGCAGCGGGAGGCCTATGCTTTTAATAAGCTTAAGCGCCTCTTTATCTTAGACCTAATCCTAGCTTAATAGGACCCTAACTAAAATATAATAGTTAAGGTAGACTGCTCTAGTATTGCCTTTAGTAGTTGCCTCCTTTAGCTCTAAATAAATAGCATTTAGTACCCTATTACCTACTACTTAGCCTAGCTAACCCCCCCTTAGCAAAACTATATTATTTATAATAAGAAGCTCCTAGCTATTATCTCCTGCCTTAAGGTATAGTTAGCTAAGCTTTAGGGTATCTCTAAGCCCTTTACTATTTATACTAACTATAAAAGCCTTAAGTACTTTATAACCCCTAAAATTATAACTAAGTATTAGGCTTACTAGGCTAAGACACTCTTATAGTATTATTACTACTTATAGTACTAACTTGCGTAGCACTAGTAGTATACTAATACACTCTCCTAATAAGGCTAGGATAAGGTAGGGCTAATCCTATAGTATAGCCGCCTCCTTTAACCTTTATTTATCTAGGCTATTTTTATAAGTAACCCTAACTCCTTTAGCACTAATATTATACTACCCTCTAGTAACTAGGTCTTTTTCTTTCCTTACCTTTAGGCGCTCTAAGATATAGTAGTTACTTATAATATAATATACTACTACTACCTTACTACTATCTATAAGAATATATAGTAATTCCTAGTAAAGGCTAAGATAAGGGAGTAGATTATAAACTATAGTATTAGCGCTTATAGGGTGCTTTAGTTTTATAGCTAAACATAAGTGCCTTAATAAAAGCTATTAATAACCACCCTTATTTAGAAGTACTATAAGTTACTAGTAGCAGGCTATTTAGGTTATAACACTACCTTCTAGACCCTTTAGTAATAGTTCTACTAGGTAGGCATGTTTTAAGATATTACCTATTATATTTAGAATTATTATTACTATAGTAGCTATAAGAGCTACTAGTAGCAGTAGGGCCTTCTAAAACCCCTCCCTATTCCTAACTACTTCTAGTCCTAGATCTTAGTTAACTTTATAATAGGCTTGCTTATATATAGGCTATCTAATCCCTCTTTTCTTATAGTAATTATAAACCGCCTTTCTAAGTTTGTCTAGCTTAAGGCTATAACTAGTATCTCTGCTAAGGCGTGCGCGGAAAGGTTTAAGATATACTAGTAGTAGTTCTATAAGTTCCTTACCTTTATTATTACTAACTATAGTTTAGACTAGCTAAGTAAGTTCTAGACTACCTTATGCTTAATTATTAAGACTAAATAGTTACTTTCTACCTCTTACTACCCCTAGACTAATAGGGGCATAAAGTAGGCTAACTAGGAGGTATAGGCTATTTTATATTTTTATATTTCCTTTTTATAGTTTAATTAGCCTAAGCACCTAGTAGTATACTAGCTTGCGCTTAATAATTAGGCTTCTTTTATTACTAGCTTTAGTCTAAACTAGCTACTTTATAAATATAATATTAATCTAGTTTAGGTTCCTATAGACCTTACTCCTAGCGCTACTATAAGTATAGGACAGGCAGCTTAGTTTGCCTTATAACTTTAGGAGGCTTCTAAGCTAGCCTAAGTAGCTATTACCTTTGCTTAGTAATAATAATAGGATAGTATAGCTACCTCCTATTGCCTTATAAAGCGGTTCTAGGTTAGGGACTAAGTATAGCTCTCCCTTTATTATATTAAAACTAACTACCCCTTTAAGAAGCTAAACTAAGTAGTAGCTAAGTACTATATTATAGCTATCCTTATACTACTAATAGTTTATCTTAATATGCCCTAGGGTATTTACCCTATCTTTTATATTAACCTTATTAAGCACGCTACTACTAATCCGCTCCCTAGTTAGCCCTAGTGTAATATATGCCTAGGGCTTGTGTAAGTGTAGAATAATAAGAATAATAAGCTTTATAAGGAATATAAGGTTAAGAAAGTACTAGTAGCTTATAACGCGCAGGGCTATAGGTATTATTAGGATATTCTTATTAAATAGGTAGGATACTTAACACTAATATAAGAGCTGCTTAAGAACCTAGTAAACACACAGGCCCTAGCGGATTATAAGGCAAAATAAGGCAGTATATAATATAATAATAATCCCTAGCAGGTTCTTAAACAGGGTTCTCTTACAAAGCTATATATATTTATTGCTTAGGGCTTAACTTACCCTTAATTAGTCTCTTTCCCCCTCTCTCTTACCTATCTTTCTTCCTTCCCTACCTTAGTAAACCCTATATTAGTTACTAGGTAACTCTAGGGGTAGCTTATTATTATAAGGGTTAGGGGAGGGGGTATTATACTATATTTAGGATAGTGCTATTAAGATTACCTACATATCCCTCTTATCTCTCTTTTAGTAGTATTAATAGCTCTCTAGCATACGCCCTTATAGGGCATATTAGGGGCGTTAGGGGGTGTTTAGTAATTCCTTTACCTATAGGCTAGGCTTATAGAATTACTATAGTAGCTATATAATACTTTATAGTATTACTATCTACTCCTTTATAGCCCTTTATATAGCCCTAAAGGACTATATAGTATACTACTAATAGCTAGCTATAGCCTAGGTATTTTACTTCCCTTATATAAATAACACGCTTCTAAGCTAGGCAAGGGGTTAGACTAGTAGCTATATAGCGCCCTAGATAAGGGCGCTAGGGAATATAAGAAATAAGTTAGTAGTTATATTACTAGGTAGTATAGGCATAATACTCCTTATAATAAGCGTGTTATTAGTAGGTATAGTAATAGTAGGGGCATTATAAATAGTCTAGATAGTAACTAGGGTATACTTAGCATAGTAGTATAGGTTAGTAAATTTATTACCTAGGGCGCGGAATTTAAGTGTTAAGATAGTAGCTATCTAAATCCACTAGGTCCTCTTATAATATACCTTTAGTATAATAATAGCGCGGCCCCTAGCTATAGCTTATATTAGGGCGCGCATAGTATGCCTAATATAAGGATTAGCTACTAGTATACGCATGTCTTACACATATTTCTAGCAGCCTTTCTAGTAGCTTTTATATAACTTCCTATAAGGACTACACTTATAGTTTAGTTTGCCTAATTAAATAGTAATAAGAATATACTAAATATAGGGTAGGTTAATAGTTATAGGTATAGTATTACCTTCCTTATTAAAGTCTTCTTTTATAATAAACTTACCTAGGGCCTATGCCTAGTGCTAGTGTAAGGGCAGGATATTACCCTATATACTAAAAAGCAGTTATAGGGGCTAGCATAGTATGCCTAAGGGAGGCTATAGTAGCTATAGGTATATATAGGCAGCTAGGGCAGGCAGGGGCTACTTACTAATATTCTAAAAGCTATATAAAGAAAATAGCGCCTAGGCATAGCCTAGGTAGTATAATAATAGTAGGTACTATAGTAATAGTAAGCCTTAGGGCAGCTATAATATAGTAAGTAACTAAGCATAGGATTTAGTAATATAAAGTAGGCTTAAGTATAATAATAAGTCTATAAGAAAGCAATAAGTAATAGAATAAAAACTTTTTATAATAGGGGGGATAAAGGAGGATAGTTAGCAAAACTCTAGGGGCAGATAAAACAAGGTTTTTTATACCTCTAACAGGCATCTAATGTAGCATTATCTAGTTTAGGTATTACGCGCGAATAATAATAACTATAGGTTCTTATAATACTAGCTAGCTATACTAGCTATTAATAGCTTACTTCTCGCGCCTAATACAAGCGCCTTACTCTAACTAAGTACTAATATTAGGCAGGTTACTTAGACATAGTCTAACTACTAGTAACTATTAATAGCCTATGTCTCGCTTTTATGCTAGTTATTTAGTATAGTGTGTTATGCCTACACTATGCTTATTATGTTTATTATATTACTTATTTACGCTGCCTAGTAGGGTTTATAGTTTTATTTAGTTTTATATCCCTTTATCTTAGTTTACTGCTTATCCCTAGACTATCTCCTTAACTTACTAGTCTAGTGCCTATCCTAGCTAGGCTAGCTTACCTCCCCTAGTAGCGTTTAATATAATAAGGATGTTTTATTTCTTAATTTACTTGCCTGTAGCTTTTTCTTGCTAACCTAACGCTTTATACAAGCAGCGTCTGCGTAGTATAGCTACTGCCTAGGGCGGAAGGCTATATAATAGTATTAGGCTTTGCCTAATATAAGGCTAATATAAGTGCGTATTAGTAGTTATACACACCTTGCCTCGCGCATAGGGCTTATACATAATAATAAAGGGGTATCTATAGTAAGGGTATAAAGGGGGCATAATAGGGTCTTTGTGTTACCTTTCCTTCCTTTCTCTTTATATCTTTTAATAGCATTTCGACGCCTATTAGCAGTAGCAATAGGGCTAGTCCATAACACATATAATCTTTTAAAAAAAGTAATAAAGCTACTTTTTTAAGGTTAAATATATTTATAAAATTACTTAAGTAGCTTTTTTATAAGTATTTTATTACTTAGTTTTTTCTTAAGTATACTTAGGTTTTTAGAGTTTATTTTTCTAAAAAGCTAATACTAAATACTAATATTATAAATAACTTTTTTATTTTTTTATATAATTATTTTATTAATATAATAACTTTAATATATTATTTTATAATAGAAAAAATCTACTTTTATATATATTATAATAATATATATAAATTCTTTTTTAAACTAATTTTTTTTAAAAAAAGGTTTTCTAAGGTTTTAGCTATATAATAGCTTATATAATAAATCTTTTTATAACTTATATTATTAAATACTTTATAAAGTATATAAGTATACTATAGTATTTAAGTAGTATATTTACTAAACTTATTAATAAATTACTTTTTTTTACTTTTTTTTAATTTATTTTTATTAATAACTTAAAATAAATAATAAAATAAATAATACTAGTATTAGCTAGTATTAACTTTATTATAACCTAGCTATTTCCTAGCCTTAGGAATACTTTAATATAAAATCTTATATTAGCTTTTAAAGCTAAAGTATTTTCTTAAATATAAGACTTTTCTTTTTTATATTAGGTTTAGTAATATTTAAACAAGTTATTAAATTAAAGTAATTACTTTTATATATAATAATAATATAGTTACTTTTCTTATAAATACTATAATTAGGTTTTAAGTAATTTAGTCTTATATAGCCTTTTTTTTATACTTATAATATATAGCTTTTTTTTCCTAGCTTTATCATAAAATACTTAATTAGTTATTACTTTTTTCCTTTAAGTTTAGTAAAGTTTTTTTTTTAAAAAGTTTACTTAAATTTTTTTTTATTATATTTAAAAATATTATTATAATTACTTTTATTATTATTAAATTTATAATAAAAAATATATTTGTTAATAAGTTTGTATTAATTTATTACTTATATATTACTAATTAAATATATATTTAAGCTATAATTAAGGCTTATTTAAAAAAAGCTTATTTTATTTTTTATATTTAATTAAGAAAAAACTTTAATATAAGTTTATTTTTATTTTTTAAGGAATTTTTTAAAGTTAATATAATTTACTTATTTAAAGCTAATAAGCTTTAATTATATACTAAGGAAATAGCTTTTTTAGTTATTTAAGCTTTTTTAAGCTAGTTATAAAAGTTAGTTTATAATAAAGAATTTTTAATATAATTTTTATAAATTTTTTTTATAGCCTAATATTACTTTATAATATTAGTAAGATAAGTATTAGTATATAAAACCTTTATAAAGTTAGTAATAAATTAGTAAGAATTTATTATAAATTATACCTTATAATTATTAATAAAAGTTTTTAATTAAAACATATTTTAATTATTATAAAAAAGCTACTTAAGGGAAGCTTATATAAAGGTTTATTATAAATAATATATAATAAGTATAATAAAAGCTATAAATATATTTTCTTCTAGTAATTTTTATTATTAATATTATATATAAGTTTTTAGAGTTTTTAAAGTTATTATTTTTTTTTATTTAGGTAATATACTTTTATAATATTAAGATTTTAATATTATAATTATTATTAATAAAAGTGTTTTTTATAGCTATTATAAGCTTTTACTAAATAAAAAGTATAATAAGTTATAGTAATAATTTAAATATAATACTAGCTTTAAGTATAATTATAAGTTTTTATATAAGTTTAATACTATTAATTCGTACACAGGCGAATTAATAACAAAGGTACAAGAAATAACAAGCAATGCGCGCGCAAAAGGAAGTACTAGGATTCTAGTTAATATTGTTAATATTACTATCTAGCTAGCTAAGTGGGAGGCCTTTTAGTGGTTTTTATAACGCGTAAAGTTATAGGTTATGTGACTAGTGCACTAGCTACCTATCTAAGGCAAGCTTGGATATAGCTAATTAGGATGCGCTAGGTCTATGTTAACCTAACCTATTACGTTAATATTAACACTAGTACTCTTCTCTTTTTATGCTAGAAATTAACGTAATATAAAGAGCCTCTAATCCCTCCCTGCTAAATATATTAAACACTTAGCTAATTAAATCTAATTCCTTAATTAGATTCTTACACAAAGTAACAAAGGAAATAGCAATGGTTATTATAATATAATAGGTACTAATTAGTATAACCCTAATATCTCCAAAACACACATACTACGCTATAGTCATAGCTAAAGAAATAAATATAAAAGTTATTATAATTATATATATTATAACGCTACTACTTAAGATCTATAACTCTTAATAGGGTAGTTGCTATTATAAAGATTAAAGTATATATGCTTCTTATAATAACTCTTATAATAACCCTTCTATTAGGTCTTATGCCACTCTTTTTACCTAACCTTCTATCCTAATTATAATCTTGTTTATATTAATAAGGGTCTTAAGCGCTTAGTTTAGTAAAGTCTTTATTATTATATTAGCTAGGTTATTTTTGCTATTAATCTAGCGGATTTTAAAGATTTCTCTATGTTTATATAATTACTAAAGAGCTATAATATTAATTATTAATTACTTCTCTTTAGTAGTACTAAGCTTAATAAGGCATTTATATAGTAAATTTAAATTTATACACAGGATTATTAGAATTTTGGGCAGATTAAGCTAGTCTATAATTATCTTAATAGTTATGCTAATTACGTAGGCTATATTAGCACCTTAAACTATGCTATATAATTTAGAAGCAAGGGCGCTACGTGTAACACGTTTGCACTTTATTAAGCTATATATAATAATGTTGCCTTTTATTATGAATTAAGCCTCGCTAAAGTCCTTATTTCTAATTATAATAAGGTATCTAATCTAAGAGCTAAAGTCTTTGTTATTTATAAAAGATCCGTTAATAAAAATAAAGAGATTTACTCTTTTAAGGTTAATTAGGATATAACACAGCCCTTAATCTAGGTAATTTATTTGCTACTAAAGCCTCTTATTAAGGAATTTAATATCCTTATTTATAAGATCTTGCCTTTGTGCTATAAAAGAGAGGTTAAAGGCAGCTTTAGGTTAATAGATTATAGTAATATACACTCTACAAGCTTTTTATTAATAATATTCCTCCTAGCGCTTCTCTAGATTTTTATTAATAAGTTAAAGCTTACTAATTTGCTTTTTTTAGCAAAAAGAAATAAAGGAATTAGCATTAAGGGTAAGCTTGTAACTATTAAAGATTAGAGGGTAGTTTATTATAAGCTTTTCCTTTAGCTTAGTAAGGAATTTAGTAGCTTATAGTTTATTTTCTTCTTAATTAGAAAATAGTTAATTAGCTAAGATAAGGG
Organism: Claviceps citrina; assembly: GCA_018360365.1. Taxonomy (NCBI): domain Eukaryota; kingdom Fungi; phylum Ascomycota; class Sordariomycetes; order Hypocreales; family Clavicipitaceae; genus Claviceps; species Claviceps citrina. The sequence goes on from SRQA01001160.1 coordinate 10,969, forward strand.
TATTATTAGTCTGCATGCCTACAATACTAAATTTATTTGCGAAGCTACTAATAAGAAGGCAAGGGTTGTATATAAAAGGCATTATAAATAACTTCTTATAATAATACTTCTAGTACATTACCTACTAGTGCGTGCTAGCCTTAGGGATTTTATAAAGAGGCTTAATAATTACTATAATTATACTAGGAGGATGCTAATCTCTAACTTCTTTAGGTAATTAGTATAGGATCTTATAGTTAAGGCTTATAATAGATTAAACATAGGCTTATATAATATCTCTTAGCTTAATAAAAATATCCCTCTTTGTAAGTAAAGAAGCTAAAGTTATAATTAACTATTAACTTACCTGTTAAATTATAGGAGCCTAGGTTAAGATTATTTGCTTGCTAGTATTATTATAAGCTTACACTATAAGTTATAATTTTTTATATAGTGCTAGGGTGCCTTTGCCTTTAATTTTATTTATAAAACAGCTATTAAAAATATATTATATACTATGTTTTTTAGCATTATAAATCTTAAGTTAGAAGACTTCTTGCTAAAGTAGAGTGTTAAGTTCCTTCTACTAGGATGCCTTAAAAGGTGCTCCTATAGTCTTTATAATACCTTACTAGCGGAGTTAATAGGCAAGGGTAAGATCTCCTTTTTTTTTTATAGTAAAAAACGCTTTAGTAAGCAAGGTGCCTTAAAGTATTAAGTTTTTAAAGTCTTAGTTAATTAGAGGGGTCTTTTATAGTCTGCCTCTGCCTTGCTTAATAGGCTGCCTTTTAATAGTGTTTTTATTAGGAAGGTTAAAGGTAACTCTCTTTATTAGTTTACATAGTTAGTTATTATAATCCTTTTTATTCTTATTAGTAAGTAAAGGAGAAAGAGTCTCTTTATTAGCTATAATCTCTAGATTACCTAGATTATATAAGAATAGCTTTATAATAATAAATCTAAATTTTATTAGTCCTAAAGGCATCTCTACTATATAGGTTATGCCTTTTATAGCTAAGAGTCTATAAGGACCTTGCTAACTACCTTTCTTACGCTAAACCTATACCTTAGATTATAATAGGATTTAGTAGGTTAGGAGAGTGTTAGGCCTATTACAGCAGGTAAGGGCATTACTAATCTAGCGCTTTATAAGTAATCTACAGGCTTTAAAGGTAGCTTTATAAATTACTTTAGCACGTTAAACAATAGAAAACGCTAGTAGTAAATCCTATAATAGTTATAAATATACCCTAAACACAAGAAGTGTTAGAATAAGGCTGTTTAGGCTAGTAAAGTTATTAATAGCTTTTATAGCTATTTAAAGAAGGTAGTCTTACTATATATAGTCTCTAAGTTTGCTTTTAATAATACTATATATATATT
>SRQA01001161.1:0-12328 GCA_018360365.1 Claviceps citrina
TAAGATTTACTTTAATAAGGAAAAGTATAGTAAAGAGATATATAACTTCTTTAATAATAAGCTAAAGACTTTCTAAGCCCTTTATAAGCAAATTAACCTCCTAAAGTCCCTCTTCTATAAGGCATTTCTTATAATGCTTAAAGGAAAAGCTTTAATATATTATAAGGACTTTCTTCTTAGTAAAGGCATAACTTTTACCTAAATAATTAAATCTATTAAAGACCGCTTTAAAACTGTTAATACTACTTAGCTTTATTATAATAACCTTTGCATAATTACGCTACGCAAGGTAATAAGAGAAAACCCTAAAAAGAGTATGCTTAAGGCCCTTAACCTCCTCTCTAATAAGATTATCTCTCTCTATTATAGGACTAGAGGCTATGTAAACAATAAGATTAACATATAAAACACGCTTCTTGCCGCTATTAATAATATCCCTAAATACAGCCTTATAGCTTATAATAGCCCCTTTATATACAAGGACCTAATGTTAAAGCTCCGGAAAAGTATTAGAGTAAAGCAAGCTAAAAGAAACGCTACTAAGCGCGGTATATTCTATTAAAAAGAGGCTAAAGTTAACTTAGATACTGTATTTTACACTAATTGTTACTACAGGAAGAATTATAACTTCTAATAGTAATAACACGGGCCCTTTATCTGTTATAAGGGCCGCTACTTTATCTATAAGAAGCAAGGGTACTAGTTTATAAAGCACTCCGCTAAAGAACGTAAGGCATTACAAAGGTATTAGAATTAATCTAAATTCTATTATAGTAGGCTAATAGAGCAGAAGTGGTAGCAATTCCTTACTTATATTAAGGGCAAAGACAATAATAGTAGTAATTCTAATAACCTTAAGTAATTAATCCTTAAGACTAAGGCAATAATAGCTTTATTAAATAAGACTAAAAAGGACAACTACCCTAATCCTTCTACAGGTCCTTTGTAATTCCTTACTACGGCATTACAAAGGTTAACACTCTTAACAAAGATCCCTAATAGTAGTAAGGTGCTTAAGATACTTTAAGACTAGTTATTTAAACATACCCTTTACTATAGCAATCCCTATAAAGAGCCTTAGTCTAATAATGTTTTCCTTGCTAAAGCACGCTATTTAGAAGAGACCTTTAGAGGCATCCTTCCTAATACTAGCGCTATAGGAGTCTCTATAGTTAGTATTACTTAAGCCTAAGCCCTTTTACGCCTGTTTCCCTCGCTACAAATTAACTAATCCGCAAGTTAACATAATATTGCCTTTAGCGCTAGGAAAGCATTATTACTAGGTTCTTTAAGGTTCCTATAGTGCTTAGAGAGATTAAATTCTACGTGCTACTAATAGCAACACCCTTCTTATTTTTAATTACTAATATAGACCATATAAATATAAAGCTTAATAACCTAAGGAACCTGCTAATTTAAGGCATAAAAAAGATCCTTATAACTTGTTAATAGGGTTATTTATAGTGGGATCTTAAGCTAACTACAGCGGTTGCCTTCTTCCTTATAAAAACACAACTTTAGCAGCTTTATTAATGTTTTAGTCACCCTTTAATTAGAAGACTACGAAAGGTTCTCCATAAAGCTAGTAAGGAATTTAACCTAAAGATCCTGCAAAAGATTACTAGTTTCTACGAGCAGTGTTAACTTTATAGCAAGAGCCCTAGCTAATTTAAGTTTACTTTAAAAAATAACTATAAGTTTAATTATAAGATTATTATTAATATCCTCTAAATTAATAGTAAGCTAGTCCTCTATATTATAGATTCCGCTATAGCTTTCTAAGCTGCCTATTTTCTTAAACTAAGGAAGCAAACTACTAGAGACGTTTAGGATACTATTAGAGCTTATTAGATTAATAGTTATCTTAGACCGCCTAAATAAATTGTTTACAATACTAGAAAGAACTTCGCGTTAGCTAAATTCTATTAATACGCCTAAGGGTTAGTAATTAAAGTTAATAAGGTCCCTATAGAAGCTTATAATAGCGTTAGAAAGGTTAAAAGATATCACGCTCCCCTCTAACATACGTATAGCATTATTAAAAGCAAACTTAGAGACTACGTATAGCAAGACCACCTTCTTTAAATAGCTATAAAAGCTATTAATAACTCTGCTAGCCTAAATAGCCTTATTCTAACACTCCTTATATTTAGGGCATATTTATAACTATTATAGGATTTACTACTAGCGTTTTATATTGTTTAACGCGCTAAAGCAATCCGCAAAGCTACCTTTAAAGCCCGCAGATTACTTACAAAGCGCTAGATTAGTAATGCCCTTACCTACTACAATAAGCCTAACACTCTCCTAACCTACTAGATTCTGCTATAATCTAAGGTATAGGTCTAGCGCGAGAAAGGTAGTTAGTAAGGTCCTTATAAACTCTTAGCTACAAAAGGCATAACCTATATAGTAGAAATGCCTTTAGAACTAACGAAATTTAAATCTATTATTATAAAGCTATTCCTACATAACCTAGGCAATTTAGAGACTATAGCTAATAAAGAGACCCTTCCTCCTCCACCTACTAATAAGGATAAAGAGGATTATAATAATTAACTATGTAAACTAATAAAGAGAGTTACCTTTAACCTTCCTAATAAAAATAATATTAAAAAGCAGCCTATTAAGCAAGGCAAAGGCAGACTATAAAAGACCCCTTTAATTAACTAAGACTTTAAGAAATTAATGCTTTAAGGCACTTTGCTTGCTAAAGCGTTTCTTACTACAAAAAAAAAAGGAGATCTCGCCCTTGCCTATTAACTCCGCTAGCAAGGCATTATAAAGACCACAGGAGCACCTTTTAAGGTATCCTAGTAGAAAGAACTTAACACTTTGCTCTAGCAAGAAGTCTTCTAACTTAAGATTTATAACGCTAAAAAACATAGTATATAACGCATTTTTAACAGCCGTTTTATAGATAAAATTAAAGGCAAAGGCACCCTAGCACTATACAAAAAATCACAACTTATAGTGCAAGCTTATAATAATGCTAGTAAGCAAATAATCTTAACCTAGGCTCCTATAATTTAATAAGTAAGTTAATAGTTAATTATAACTTTAGCTCCTTTACTTGCGAAAAGGGATATCTCTATTAAGCTAAGAAATATTACGCAAGCCTACATTTAATCTGTCACAAGCCTTAACCACAAGATCCTATGCTAATTACCTAAAGAAGTTAGAGATTAGCATCCTCCTAGTATAATTATAGTAATTATTAAGCCTCTCTACAAAATCCCTAAGGCTAGCACGCACTAGTAGGCAATGTACTAGAAGCATTATTACAAGAAGTTGTTTATAATGCCTTCTACATATAACCCTTGCCTTCTTATTAGCAGCTCTGTAGATAAATTTAGCATTATAGGCATGTAAACTAATAATACCCTTATCTTAGCTAATTAACCGTTTTCTAATTAAGAAGAAAACAAACTATAAGCTACTAAATTCCTTGCTAAGCTAAAGGAGAAGCTTATAATAAACCACCCTCTAATCTTTAATAATTACAAGCTTACCCTTAACGCTAATTCCTCTGTTTCTCTCTGCTAAAAAGGGCAGATTAGTAAGCTTTAACTTATTAATAAAGATCCGGAGAAGCGCTAGGAGGAATATTATTAACAAAGAGCTTATAGAGTGTATATTACTATAATCTATTAACCTAAAGCCGCCTTTAACCTCTCTTCTATAGCACAAAGGCAAGATCTTATAGATAAGGATGTTAAATTCCTTAACAAAAGGCTTTAGTAGCAGATAGATTACCTAGATTAAGGGCTGCGTTATATCCTAATTAACCTTAAAAGAGCAAATCTCTTTGTCTTTATTAATAAATCCTTTGTAAATAATAAAGACTTTAGCTCTTAGATTAGATACCTTATTACAATTAGAAATAAGGACTTTAGTAAGGCTTAATTTATAATAAAAGGCAACATTATTACGTATAGCTTAACGAAGTGCAAACATGTTACACGCAGCGCCCTTGCTTCTGAATTATACAGCATGGTTTAAGGTGCTAATATAGCCTACGTAATTAGCACAACTGTTAAGATAATTATGGACTAGCTTAATCTACCTAAAATTCTAATAATCCTGTGTATAGATTTAAATTCACTATATAAATGCCTTATTAAGCTTAGTACTACTAAAGAGAAGTAATTAATAATTAATATTATAGCTCTTTAGTAATCATACAAACACAGAGAAATCTTCAAAATCTGCTAGATTAATAGCAAAGATAACCTAGCTAATGTAATAATAAAGACTTTACTAAACCAAGCGCTTAAAACCCTTATTAATACAAATAAGATTATAATTAGGATAAAAGGTTAGGTGAAAAGAGCGGCATAAGACCTAACAGAAGGGTTATTATAAGAGTTATTACAAGAAGTATACATACTTTAATTTTTATAACAGTAACTACCCTATTAAGAGTTATAGATCTTAAGCAGCAGCGTTATAATATATATAATTATAATAACTTCCACATTCATTTCTTTGGCTGCGACTGCAGCGTGTTATGTGTGTGTTTTAGGGATATTAAGGTTATACTAATTAGTACCTATTGTGTTGTGATAACTATTACTATTTCCTTTATTACTTTGTGTAAGGACCTAATTAAGGGATTAGATTTAATTAGCTAAGTGTTTAACACATTTAGCAGGGAGGGATTAGAGGCTCTTTATATTGCGTTAATTTCTAGCATAAAAAGAGAAGAGTGCTAGTGTTAATATTAACATAACAGGTTAGGTTAACGTGGACCTAGCGCATCCTAATTAGCCACATCCAAGCTCGCCTTAGATAAGTGGCCAGTGCGCTAGTCACATAACCCACAACTTTGCGCGTCACAAAAACTACTAAAAGGCCTCCCACTTAGCTAGCTAGATAGTAATATTAATAACGTTAACTAGAATCCTAGTACTTTCTTTTGCGCGCGCATTGCTTGTTATTTCTTGTACCTTTGTTATTGATTCGCCTGTGTACGAATTAACAACTATGTTTTTTAAAGTTATTTATATACTTCCTATAGCTTTATTACTTAGGCCTCTGCCTCTAGCACCTCTCCCCTAGCAGTCTTATCCCTAAAACTAAGGCAAAATTTAGGATAATACCTTATAAGTGTGTAGTAGGGAGCAAGGCCTATTAATTAGTTAACTATATTATTATAAGCAAATTAAGCCTATAGCAGTAGCTTTAGCTATACTAGTTAGTTCTCTTTAATAAAGTAATAAAGGTAATGTTTAAGGACTTAGTTTATTTATTTTATTTAACTATTAGTTTGCGGGTAAAAAGCTATAGAAAGCCTTTGTTTTATCTTAGAGTAGAAATATAGCTCGGACTAGAATTTGCTTATAAATACTAATCCTTTGTCTAATATAATACCCTCTAGCGTGCTAAATTTTAATTTAATCTCTATATAGAAGGTCTTTACTAGCTTAGTAGTATTAATTATAGTAGTAATAAGAAGGAATATAAAATACTTAGTAAATTAGTTTATAATTACTAGGATTAAGTTAGTTTCTTGCTTATAGTAGAATGCTTATAGTAATCTTATAATAAAGTCTATTAACACTTTAACCTATAGTTACCTTAGTATTAGAAGTAATTTAAGCTTCCTATATAGCTTATGCTATCTTGCTATAACACGCTAATATTTAGCATAACTAGATATATAGTCTGCTACTGCCTCCTATAAGCTAGGCTAGTAGAAATTATATTATAGTAATTTAATTATTTAGTTAACACTAAAGTAACTAGCTAAGGGATTATTATAGTATAGCTATAGAAACTTTACCTATAAGATAGGGTTCTAAGGTACTACTACCTAGTTATTATATATTAGGAGGCTATATATATTATATCTTTATATCCTAGCATTTCCCCTCCCTTTTGCTGCCTCTTAGGCCTAGCTACTTATTTAGAGGTTTTAGTTATAGTCCTAAGCTATCTTTAGTAGCTAAGCTAGTAACCTATTTATAGTATAGTTATATAAATCTAGTAATATAATAGCCGCCTAGATTTTATATAATTTAATGCTAAAAATATATCCTACTTTAGCTATAAATTTATTAGCTACTAGCTTATGCTTTACTAGTATCCTAGTAGCTACCTTACTTATCTAGACCCTAAGATTATAAACTAGAGTATTTTCCTCTCCTAAAGGCATCTTACTATGTTACTACTAATCCCTTATAACTAAAGCATTTTCCTCTCCTAAAGGCATCTTACTATGTCTTCTCTTAGGTATTATAACCCCTTTTACTTCTTTTATAAAATATATTTCTCTAGGCTTATTAGCCTTTTTATTACTTAGGGCAAATAAAAACTTCTTTTATAAGTTAGGTAGTAGCCTTAAATTTATTAGCGTTTTACTATTATAATCTAGCTATCTTAATAGTATATTAGTAGGGTTACTTTTACTTAGTTTATATTTAATAATAAAGTTAAAAGGTAATAGGAATATATACTATTATACTTGCCTATTATTTAGCTTTAGTAGCCTTATAAAAGTCTAAAAGTTATAGTAGTTTAATAAGACTTTAACTAAATTCTTTACTCCTTTAATATAGTGTTACTAGTGTTTAAATAACTTAACTATTATAAAAAGCTTTTAGTTAGTAATATTATAATTTCTTTCTATATTTATAAACTTCCTTAACTAGAATACTATAGGGTAGTATTACCTATTATTATCTAGCTATAAGATAATGCTAGCTATTATAAAGACTAAAGCGTTTGTTTTAATCTAGACTTGCTTATTAGGGTTATAGTAATAAAGGAGAGGGGCCTCCTAGAAGGCAGCCTTTAGCTATATAAACGCTATCTTTTTGGCTAGTCTAAATTAGAAGGTGCTCTTTTATATACTATTTTAGCTACCCTTTATAAGTGTGTTTAAAGGTGCTATAATACTAGAGTATTAGTATATAAAGTATTAGTAAAAATTATAGAATCTAAGGAATACTTATATATCCTAAAAGCTCTTTAGCTCTTGCTAATTTTATATAGTCTTAACCCTTTTAGGGTCTATTAAAATACTAGTGGTTAATAGGATAAATCCTAGGAATTCTACTAAGTCTTAGTAAAAGGTACACTTAGAAGGTTTTGTATATAGCTTTGCCTCTTTTATATATTTAAGGACTTATTTAATATATTTTATATATGCTTCTTAGGTTTTAAAGAAAATAAGAATATTATCTAAATATACTATATAAATAGTATTTATTAGTTTATAAAGAGCTTAGTAAATGTAATTTTAGAATGTAACTAGGGCATTAGTAAGGCTAAATAGTATAATAAGGTATTTAAAGTGTTTATAGTAAGTTTAGAAAGTAGTCTTTTACTTATTACTAGCTTTTATTTAGATCTAGTAGTAGGCGTTTTTAATATTAATTTTAGAAAAGTATTTTATACCCTAGTAGTGGTTAAGGATCTCTAAAATAAGAGGTAAAGTATAATAATTCTTAAGTATAATCTTATTAATTCCCTAGTAGTTTACGTAAAGTTAGAGTGTTTTATCTTTCTTTAGGATAAAAAGGATTAGTATACTTATAAGGCTTTTTAAGGGTTTTATATACCCTTTTACTAGGTTATCTTAGATATAGTCCTAAAGCTCCTTAAGTTTTGCTTATAAGAGGGGGTATATAGAACTATATAAAGGTATAGTGTCTAGGAGGAGGTTAATAGTATAGTTTATTTCCTTTTAAAATAGTAGTAGTCTAGCCTTATTAGAGGCAAATATATCCTAAAACTCCTAGAGTTTATTTAGGATAGTATTAGTGCTACTAAAGGTATTAGTAACTTCTTTATCTTTAAGGGAAATAAAGCTATTAAGGGATTTTATAGTAAATACTACTACTTTTTATTATAATTTCTTAGCAAAATAATAGGAGGTTAAAATCTTTAACTTATCTTAACTAAGCTTAAACTACTACTCTTAACTATATAAAAATAAGTATACTTATTCCTTTATAAGGGTATATATTTTAATTAATATAGGGCTTCCCTTAGGTTTTAGGTCCTTATTAATAGTAATATAATTAATAGTAAGGTCTCTCTCTTAACCCCTTAAGTCTTTTAGGGTAAGTAATATATAATACACCCTATATTAAGGTATTATAAGATTTCCTATAGCCTTAAGGAGAGGGGCTATTACTTAGGCTTTTTTTAGTTAGTGTTATTATACAAACTTAATACTTATAATATTAATATTAAAGTAACTATCTAGGTCTACGAATATTTTAGTAGTATTTTGCCTCTTTATAAATACTAGAATATAAAATCTATATCCTATAGGTATTTAGGTATTAGCAGCAGAGGTTAGGGTATTTACCTTTATTACTAGTAGTTTTTCTAGTCTTTTGCTAGCTTATTATAGTAGTAAGTAATATAGCTATTATTACTATAATTATAGTAGTAGTAGTTATTTAGTTAATTTAGCTTATTATAAACCTTATCCTTATTAGGCTTTATAGTAAGGCTTTTGTTAGAGGCTTGCTATTATAGGTATTTTAATTAGTAGTTTTGTTATTATCCCTTTTGCTAGTTATAATCCTAGGAATTAATAGCTTTTTACTTATTCTTAAAAAATAGTATTACCTCCTAGAATTATTATGTAATTATTATAACTTCTTTATATGTCTTGCTAGTAATAGAGGTATATAGATTTATATAGTTTTATAGTTTAGGCTATAGTTTTATAAAGAAGGTAAGAGCTTAGGACTTTTTACTTACTTTTTTAAGGTAATTCTCTAGGGAATTAAGGTAGATACTAAAGTTTATAAGGCTTTACTAGTCTTATTAGTATGCTTTCTTAAGCTATAAGGTAATTTAGGTATTATAATTTATAAAATCTTAGAGTAGTGTAAGAGTCTACTCCTAAAAGCTACCCTAGTTATTAGTAAAGTAATCCCGCTTCTCTGTGGTTTTTTTACTAATAAATTAGTCCTATCTTACCCTATAGACTTAGTTTATATTACTAAGGGCAAAAAGGATTTTCTAGTAGTTATATTAATACTTACGTTTTGCTTTATTAAAGGCATAGTTTAGGTTATTAATCTAGATTTTATATTTCTATAGGTTAGTAAGGTAAGTAAGCTTTATAATATTCCTAACTTTAACTTCTTCTCTTTTATTATTAAAGGAATTATTATAGTATTACTAGTGTTTAGGTAGGTTTTTATATATACTAAGTTACTAAAGTAATTTCTTTTCTTATTCCTAGAGTTATTAAAGAATCTTAAGCTAAGTAATTTGCTTATAAATAGCTTGCTTAGTAGTCTTAAGGTTTTAGCTTATAAATAACTTTATTAGAGTAAGGCTAGAGCTATTATATAATACTAAAGGTAGTGTTTTAGAAGGTACTAGATATATATTATTCCCTAATTTAGTTATAAATCTTATTATAGGTACTATTTTTACTACTAGGTAGCTAGGGTTAAAGCTTAAGAATTATAAAAGATATTATAGCTAGGCAGTAGTAAAAAGGTATATATTATATTATAAAAGGACTTAAGCTTGCTAAGCAAGAATAATGCGCGCTTGTGTCGCTAGATATGCTAGCCGCGTGCGTAAGCCCTAGGCATTAGCTAGGGATTCTCCGTGATGTCGCCGGGCAATCCGGCGTGGCCTGTCTTGTAGGGCCGCACCTCACAAATAGCTCTTAGAAGGGTTAGTCTAGTATAGGAAGTATAGTAAGTTTGCTATAAGGTTAATGCTACCTTAGCTTTAATACTTAATAATTAAAACAAGTGTAAACATACTTTTTAATATCTTTTCTTATGTATAACTAGTAGTATTAGTTAGTAATTTAATAAAGCATTTTGCTAACTCCTTAATACTTTATAGCTTTATTATTATAAATAAGTATTAAGATCTCTTTACAAAGACCTAATAAAATATATATATAGTCTTTAAAAAGGAGTGTTTTATTTTTATTAATTAACTAACCTAGAGGGCTATAGGTACTCCCTAAGCTTCTAACTAAAGGGTTAGAGATAGCCTCTTTACTATAACCTTAAGGGCTAGAGGTATTCTTTTAGTTTTTTCTTATTTTATTATCTAGAGGGTTAGAGACTTTCCTTATATTTTAAGCTTAAGGGCTATAGGCATTCTCTAAGCTTTAAATAAGCTACTTAGTTTATAAGACAAAGGCGTCCCCTTATTATGCCTAGCTTAATTTATTATATATAGCTACTTTTAGAGGTTTTATAGCATTAGCTCCACGCTATATAAGATACTAATAAAGGAAGTAAAGTCTAGCTATAAGAGTGCTACTATATTAACTTATTATTAGTATAAAGCTATTAAGTAGGATTAGTATTTATAACTCTAATAATATTTTAAACTATTTTAAAGAGCTACTTATAAGTATTACTCTCTTAGTAGTTATACTATATACTTACTTTTTAAGGGCTATAGTATTCTTTAAGTATTTTAAAAAGCTACTTATAAGTATTACTCTTTTAGTAATTATATTATATACTTACTCTTTAAGGGCTATAGTATTCTCTAAGTATTATAAGCTAAAGATTATACTAATAGTAATTATTTTTTTCTTAGTTAAAGGTAGTTTAAAGCTTAATTACTTTAACTTTATACTAATAAACTTAGTTAAAAAATATAAAGCTTAAGAAGCTTTTATATCTTTAATACTAGTATTATAATCTAACCTATAAGATAAAGGGTTTGCAAGGTTTTTAACCCCTAGCCTATATTTAATTATAAAGTTATATAAATTAAGTTTATTAAGGGCTTATACTTACCTGCTAGTAAGCTTAGGCTTTAATATAAGATACTTATAATTAAGATAATTTATAATAACCTAAATAGGTTAGGCACTATAAGCTATATAATATCTCTAATTTTTAAAGGCTTCTTAAATTACTAGTAGCTTAGTATTAGGAGTTAAATAATATACTTTAGTACCTAGTAGCTTCCTTAATATGTATATAATAAGATACTATTAGTCTTCTTGCTTTTATAAAAGGATTATGCTAATTATAAAGTATAATATATTAGTCTCTAATCTTAATAATATAGCTAGATTAAAATATACTAGAATAAGTGCTATAATAAAGCTTTACTTAAGCGTCTTAAATGCCTTACGCTTACAGGGACCTAATATAAGTAGCCTTATTATATTATTTCTTATTAAATTAGTAAGGGGGGCTATAATCTTACTATATTTATAAATAAAATAATAATAAAAGCTAGTAAACCTAAGAAATAATTATATATCTTTAATACTATAAGGTTCTAGCTAATTTACTACTACTTTAACTTACTTTAGCTTTATAGTAATTCCTTTTATTAATACTATAAAGCTAAGAAAATTAACCTTTATAGTTAAGAATTTATACTTTTTAAGGTTAGTATAGAGCTTCTTTAAATATAGCCTTTCTAAGACTTAGTAAATATACTACTTATACTTTGCTAAATTACTACTATAAATTAGAATATTATTAAGGTAAATAATATAGATTAAATTAATAAGCCCTAAGAGGGTATTATTAATAAATTCTTAGAAAGTAGCTAGGGCATTAACAAGCCTAAAAGGCATTATAAGATATTTATAATAACTATATTAATAATAAAAGGCAGTTTTTTACTTATCTTCTTTACTAATATAAAGCTAATTATATATGTCTTTTAAGTTAAACTTTATATAAACCTTAGCTTCCTTTAATTTATTAAGAATCTCTAAGATTAGTAATAAAAGGGCCTAATTCTTTTATATATTCTTATTAAGGCCTTTATAATTTATATATAAGTATAATTTACCTCCCTTTTTTAGAACAAAAAGAATTAGGGCGCTAGTAGGACTAATCAAATAGTATATCTAGCCTTTCTCCTACGCTATTATAAGGTACTTACAGAGCTTTTCTAGCTTCCTTTCTATAAGGTTATATATTAGACCCTATAAGGGTCTTTAGTCTTCTTTAATTTTAATTAAATATATATAACTTTCTAAGGAGGGTAATAAAGCTACCTTTTTAAGGTTAAACATATTTACAAAATTTACATAATACTTAGGTAGCTTCTTTATAGGTATCTTACTACTTAGTTTCTTCTTAGGTATACTTAGGTCTTTAAGGTTTATTTCTTTTAAAAAGCTAGCGCTAAGCACTAGTATTATAAATAACTCTTTTATCTCTTTATATAGTTGCTTTATTAATATAATAACTTTAATATATTATCTTATAATAAAGAAAATCTACTCTTATATATACTATAATAATATATGTCGGAATCATCGCACACATTACGGGTCAACCTCGGCACCCTCGGCTTAGCCTGCGGCTCCGCCCGGCTAAGCGAGGATGCACGCAATGTGATTGGC
>SRQA01001162.1:0-12318 GCA_018360365.1 Claviceps citrina
GACGCATCCCCCCCCCCCAGAAAAAAGCAGAAGAAGAAGAAAAAAAGAGAAGAGAAAAAGAAAAGAAAAAAACACACAACACAAATGCTCTTCGACCAATCCCCCCGCCCCCATCCCGGCCCAACCGACTGCCCCTTCTGCGCCATCACAGCCAAGCACCCGCCCTACGACCCCCTCCGGCCCCCCCCCTCCATCGACCCGACCCTCACGGCGCCCGAGTCCTACATCGTCCTCTCCACGCCCCTCCTCATCGGCTTCCTCGACATCATGCCCCTCTCCCGCGGCCACCTGCTGCTCTGCCCGCGCGCCCACCGGCCCAAGCTCACCGACGCCACGCGCCAGGAGTCCCTCGACCTGGGCAACTACCTGCGCGTGCTGTCCTCGGCGCTGGCCCGCGCCACCGCCGTCGAGGACTGGAACGTGGTGCAGAACAATGGCGCGGCGGCGGCGCAGGTCGTGCCCCATATGCACTACCACATCATCCCGCGGCCCGAGATCCGCGCCAGCGGCAAGGTGCGCGAGAGCTTCACCATGTTCGGGAGGGGCCAGAGGGAGGAGCTGGACGGGGAGGAGGCGGCCGTGTTGGCGGGGAGGATACGGCGCGAGATTGCCTGTGTGATGAGGGCGGAGGAAGAGGCCGAGGCCAAGTTGTAGGCTTGGAAAGGGCTGGGGGGCGTCGATGTCCGTTGCTTGGGGAAGGGCAGAGGGGGGGGGAAGGGCATCGGATGGGAAACGAGGGGGGGGGGGGGGGGGGGGGGGGGGGGGGAGCGGCAAGATATAATATGTAAAAGGGTGTGTTTTCCTCTTCTTTCATTCTTCTGCGATTTTCATACGTGGCAAGGAGTACGCAATTGCTTCTTTTTATTGTACAGACATGGGGGAACATGGATGAGCCTTGCATAGAGACGCGCGGCGCTGCGTTGGAGGGGCAATGCGGAACAAAGAATAATCTACATAGAGAGGGCATGGGACATGGAGGCCAGACGGAGGAGTCGCTGCCTAGGATGCGCGTCACGATACCCCCCGGGTCGATGGATGTACATCACACATGCATTCGATGCGAATAGATGTGCCTTTTTTTTTTCTTTTTTGAGTCCGGTCCGGGGCTGGGGCCCGGTGCGAGTCCAACGTCAGTGTCTGGGCTTCACAACGCTCAGGTGGGTTTCGTTATCGCATGTGATGATGTGAGGTCGAGGACGAGGACGTATCAACTGCAGTGGTGATGACGACGCTCGTTCGATCCGATTCCCCAACCCCAGCTTGCCAGACTGCCGCACAGTCACGTGACCCCTGACCGCGACGTGTCCGTGCTATGTGACATGTGAAAGAAGAAGGAATCCCACGGGCCACAGGCATGGCATCCAGGATCCAGCCCGAGTTCCAACTTTCAAGGCGTGGCGCCCCGGCCAAAAGAAAGACGGCTCCGTTTGCGGGTGCAGGAGCCGCAGTGCCACTGACAACTGTGCAGCACACAGCAACACAGCAACACAGCAACACAGCAGTGACAGCAGTGACAGCAGTGACAGCACACAAGACCCACGGCAACGGGCTGGGACTGGGAGTCTGGGACCCGTGCGGCATCGCAGGCATCGCGCATTGGCAGCCCCGTCAGCGCAGCGCAGCGCAGGCAGGCTGACTCCTGACTCCTGAGGCAGCCCAGCCCCCCGCTTATTCTTTTTCCCCTCGATGACACGGGCGGCGGCGCTGTGCTCGCTGTCTGTCCGGGAGAAACGCGCCGAAGTGGCTGGGGGTGTGCTTGTAGTGACACGGGCGGGCATTGGAGAAAAACTCCCCCAGCTCGAGCCACGCAGCATCAGACCCATCCGGTCAAGCCCCTTCCACCGTGCATGTGATTGCTAGCTCTTTCGCTCCTCGTCCACACCAGCACAACCGCCACCCCCCCCCTTCCCCTCCTTTCACTCCTCCCTCCATGTACCTAGGTACCTGCCACCTGGGGCCTCTCGCTGCCGCTCACTCGCGCTCTCACCCGCTCACCCGCTGCCCTTGTGCATATCCCTCACTCCGACTCACTCACAGCTCTCCCTCTCACTCACACACTTGATTTCGGCTTTGGCTTTTTTGCTGCTCGTTGATCCAGGCTCTTCAACCCCCTCTTGCCACATCCATTGTCCAGCCAGTCTCCCCCCCTCTTCCTCCTCCTCCTCCCTCCAGCTCCTGTTCTGGCCCCTTCCCCTCCCCGTGGCCAAGCAAGTACTCCGTACCGTTACCGGCCAAAACGTACAAGAAGTCGTCTGCCTCCCAGCCCTTGCAAGCTGTCCATCTCTCCCATCCATCCTTCATCCTTTCGTCCTGTGCTACCTTCCATCTTCTTGTAAAGCGAGTAATTTCCTCCATTGGCATCCTTGCTCGCTCTTCAGGTGCCAAGCCCCGGCCACTTACACATAACCAAGTCGAGCCTACCGGTCTCGTGTTTGTGCACTCCACCTTCTCTCAGGTGAACCAAATCGCAATGTCTTCCCGTAAGAGAAGGTCTGACGGGGAAGAGGATAACGTGGTTTCCCTTCCCCAAGAGGAGGATGGAAACGAGGAGGAAGAGTGAGTAACCACCGTCGACATGACACCCCAGCTTGGCTACTATTCGCATCAGGCGTACCTTGGCCACGGCAGGGTAACACTCTGAACTGCATCACTTCGGCCTCATGCAGCATCTCCGTCAACACGCCTGCCGTTTATGGAGCGTTGCGCCGCCGCGCCCCGTATCCCATCGCTTAGACGCGCCAAGACTGCCAAAAGTTCTCACTGACACTGGTTTCTTGAATCAGGTATGCCTCCGCCGGTGGTGAAGACGACGGCGAAGAAGAGGAAGAGGAAGAAGAGGACGGCGACGACGACGGCGACGGCAACGGAGATGGCGACGACGACGATGATGAGGCTGCAGGCGAAGAGGACGAGGGAGCCGAAAGCGGAGCAGACAGCGACGTCGAGGATTCCACCGACGAAAATGGCGAAGATGGTCAGTCCTACCATATTCCGCCTTATTGTTTGTTGCCCCCTATTGTATTCAAACTAATCGTTCCTTTCCTGTTCTTTAGAGGATCAACTGCCCGTCAAGAAGCGCAGGAAAACAGAGGCGGCCAACGAGGACGATGGCGATGGCGATGGCGATGGCGATGGCGATGGCGATGGCGATGGCGATGGCGATGGCGATGGCGATGGCGATGACCACACAGATGCCGCTGAGCTCAAAGACTAGCTCCGGCAAAAGAAGCTCTCAAGGCGACAGAGGCGCCCCTGGCAGCCGCAGACGCAGGCGACGGAGAACGAGCCGTTTGTTTGTCCTTCTCCGTGATCACTACTACCCTGACCCGTCTAGACGTGCGCGGGTTTCGGTAATTGTAGACTGGCTCTGTCCACAGTGGTCAACCAAAAAGCCCGAGTTGCATGATATGGATGTCGCGGCAAGGGAGTCAAGTGTTTTCGTCTGTTGTCGAAAGGGCTTTGGGGGCGAACTGCAGATACAGCCGTGTTTGGCCTCTCGATTGTCTTGCATCACCTGCATCATCTGCATGGTGATACCATTTGAGGTGGCAGCGTAAAATGACAGCGTCTTGCTTGGTGCGCGTTGTATTAAACCAGAAACAAGAGATGCCCATCATCTGGGAAATGACATCTGATTTCGCAACGGCCTGGCTCTAAAAAAAAAACTCTTTCTTTGTACTCTGCAAGTTCATCGTCAGCCGTGCAGGCTCGAGCCTAACATGTGCGCAAAAAAATAATACAGTCGTTTGTATTCATTCGCCATACCCTACATTATACCCACTCCCTGCCATAACTCGGTAGACTCTTTCCAGTCTTAGCAAGTTACCAGTCTGCATCGAGCAGGGGCCGTGTCTATGAATTAAACATGCATATTTGCCATGAGGGGGCCCCGGATATATCCGCTGGGCCAATCCTGGCGCCTTTCTGTTGCTCAGACGGTGAATAAAGGCAAAGGCACATTTCTGTAAGAGCCATAACCCGCTCAGGATCCATGCGTTTCGCTGAAAGGAAAAGAGGAGGAGCATGGTGTGTTTTTAGCCAGGCGCAAGGAAAAATGAGAAGAAGCTTTGAAGATCTTTCTTTCCTTCCCTCTCCAGAAAGCGATCGCCGATGACGTGATAACGATTCATGAGCAGGCAACGCACGAGTGGAGGAAGGCGCAACTCTCATTTGCGTGCGTGCCATGCTAACCGCATCCATGCAGGGAAGGCATCCTCTGCCAGCGCGGCTTCCTCCTCGGTTCGTTCTGGTGATCCGTGGTTCTTGCCTTTGTTTTTGGGACGATCTTTCTGCACGCAGTGCGCCGTGCCCTGTGCGGCTGTGCCCATCAGCTGCGGCTGCGGCTGCACTCCAGCGTGCCAGGCCAGACCTTGCAGCAGTGCAACGCTGTCGGATACTGTAAGACACGGACGCTGGTCTCGTCGTCCAATCGCGGTCCTGTTCCACGCCATGCCGATGCACAGCACGAGAGAGTGAGTCTCTTTCGTTTTGCTTTTTATGCAATCGCTCGCTCGGACGATGGTTTGAATGTACCTCTTGGTAATTGACTGACTGAACATCATCATGATTGAAAGAGCAAATGCCGACAACACCCATGTGCGGCATGCCGTTTCAACTATAATAAAAGCTTCCAGGCATGTAGATTGTCGTGGATCCGTGTGTCACCGCCCCCCCGGTCCCTTCCCAACGTAGAAATCCGCGTCTTCCTTTGTTTGGCGGGAGCTGAAGCTGAACCTGGAATGACGGAACTCCTGACAAAACAACACGTCGGGCTCGTCTTTACTCCTGTCAAGACCCCCCCTGCTGCACGTTGCCTACATTCCAGAGACGCTCGGCGCGTGGCTATTCCAACAAAGTGACGGGCGGCCGGTGACACCTGCCTAATATTGCCCTGTCAGACCGTACAAACACACACACACACACACACACACTCTCTCTCTCTCTCTCTCTCAAAACTGCCAACCTCGACCACGGCTTTCTTTCCCTTGGTCCAGGACTCGAGCAAATCCAGTCGGACCACCGTTTGCCGCTGGCCGTTGCGACGCCAATCCAGTGCCATGTCGCTTGGCGCAAACTCTACTTTTCCACCTTGTTGCGGCAGCTGACGAACGAAAAACGAACGAACGCTCTTTCCGACTGCCAGGGATGACCCGCGCCCTTTGCGAATCCTTCGAATCCGATTGACCTCTGACCGGTCAATTTGCATGTCCCGTCGACGACGCCACACGGCGGTGTCACAATTGTTGCTTTGTTGCATGTTGCATCCGTCTCGTCTCGTCCCGTCTCTTCGCCGGGCTCCTTGAACGACCATTCGACGATTTCTCGACATCACCAAGTCTCCAACGGCCAGCCGCCGCCGAGATTGTGGCCCCTCGTGCTTCCTTCGTTGTGCACTCCTTCCTGATACGCTGAACACTCGTTCGTCATCTCTGCCACGCCGGCTTGCTATTCGCTTGACCGACTCCTCCGCGCTTCCTCATATCTCAACAAAGAAAAACAACACGACAAGAACCCCGATTTCGTCTCTACTACGAACCTTTCCGACGTACCTGCCTGGCACTACGCTGTCTTCTATGAATGCAACGAGAATACTCAACACACCGCAATCGAGCTGCTATACTTCTTTCGAAAAAAGACAAAAAAACAAGTTGCTGTTCATAGCATCTCCATCTCCATCGAGCCCGGCAAAGTCGTCTCTACGACGCTGGGCTCCATCTAGGTGGACCTAATGGATGCAATGGCCGAGCCTTCGTATGGGGAAGAGGGGTCAACCCTTGCTGCACCACGAACCACGCGGAATCGACAGTTTTCCGTATACGCCTCTCGCATCAAGCCTCTCGTGACCGATGGTACCGTTCGAGACATGCCTCCTCAGCTACCCGACCAGCCGACGCTGCCAGTCTCGGCTCGCTGGGATTCCCTGTCCCATGGCACGCATCTGTTGAAACAGACGAGTTCATCGCCGGTAACACGAACTTCGCCAGGTCTACGGCCTCAACCATCCACAACCCAACAGTCTCCCATGCGTGTCAGTCCCGCCGCATCTCCGTTGCACCCGACATACAGTAGAGGTCCTCGCGGAATCATCGGCCGTGGTTCAGAAGCAAGGGGTGCATCACCTTCGCATTACTTGATGGCCAAGTCTTCCCCTGCTGACATGCACAACACCCCTGACGGATTCTCGGCCGTTGAGAACTTCTCCAGGCCCCGCAAACAAAGCATACGACAGCACGAACCGCCAGATGGCATTGCCAACCCGGAGCCCATGATACCACGATTGGCCGATCTGTCCGCCCCTTATCATGGGGACCCTTCTTTTGATATGCCCAACCAAACGCCCGTTTGGCGGCGACCGAGACGCCCCTCGACGTCGTCGGTCAAGTCCTCGTCCACTTTTGCTTCTCCGTTTCCACACAGCAGCGGCGAATATGTCGAGCCAAGACCTCGCCGTGCTCGCAATTTCACCGGCTCTCCGACGCATGCCTCCGCTCGGACACAGATGGCCACCGGCTACAGCGACAACATGACTTCAACGGGTGGGGCGGTGCCATGGATGAGTGGAGATGAATTACGGTCAAGTTTCAGATCCCAGCTCACTGCTTCAACGACCCCTGGCACGGCCGTTACAGAACGAAGTAGCGTCCTTACAAAAGAGAGCTCCGTCACCTCGTTTGAAAATCCCGACGAACCCAGCCTGGAAGATGTTATGTGCATGTACGAAAGGGGTTTCGCGGATGACGAGGATGAAATCGACAGCCCACACGGCGATGGTTTGAGCGAAGCCAACATAAAATCGTGGCCAGGGTCGGCCACGGCGGTGTCTGTTCCGACTGTGCAGGACATTTCTGCAGTCGAGCCCATTGCAGAGAATCCGGTCGCACCGCCGTCGCCGACTTCACATCTGACATTGGATGCTGAGATTCGGCAATCAAGAATGATCTTCACCAGTCCGGCTTTCACCTCATCAGTAGCCGCCATTTGTGGCAAAGCGGACGTGGACATGGACACTGCGGACAAACGTGACTCGGCCAAATCGTTGGACTCGGAGCCGTCCATTGCTTCTGGTTCTGTGGCGGCCAAAGGTGCATATGCAATCGTCATCCCCTCTTCTTCTCGTCCGTCGTCCTCCAGATCGCCGTCTCCTTCCCCTTCTGATCATCATGTGCCTGCTACACCCGCGTCCTCCGCACCATCACCACAACTACCATCATCATCAACAACATCAGCCCCCAAACTTGCGACTATGACGCTCCCGACGACAACAACAATGACGACGCCCACGACACCAACGACGCCAACGACGATCTCTGTCGAGACCGAGGATCCCGGCTTTCGCGATCGATATGGGTTCAAAAAGGCAAATCAATCCATCACGAGGGAGCAATATGATGCCTGGAACAAGGGCTATTCTTCCTACCTCGCCCGGCGGCGGCGCAAGTGGATCGCTTACCTCAAGGACTGTGCATTGATGACGGACCGCCCCATCCGGTTCCCATCTCCGTGTGCGAAAACAAAGAGGTTTGTGCGAAAAGGAATACCGCCTGATTGGCGAGGTGCCGCATGGTTCTACTACGCCGGAGGACCTGCCATCCTCGCCAAGTACTCGGGCCTCTACGAAAAGCTCCTCCACCAATCCGCGAGCGAAATCGATGCCGAGGCAATCGAGCGGGATCTACACCGGACGTTTCCCGACAATATACAATTCAAGCCTCCCGGCCACTGCCATTCGACGACGTCTAACAGTCAAGGAAACAGGCCGCCGTCGACGAGGACGAAAGCGTCGACGGATGAGGACAAGCCACCAGGCCCGCCACGCGCGGTACCCAACGAGCCACCCATCATCACATCGCTTCGCCGAGTGCTACACGCCTTCTCCATCTACAACCCGCGCATCGGATACTGCCAAAGTCTCAACTTCCTGGCCGGATTGCTACTGCTCTTTGTCGAGACAGAAGAGCAGTGCTTCTGGCTATTGAACGTCATCACCATCATTTACCTGCCCGGGACACACGACATGAGCCTTGAGGGCTCCAAGGTCGACCTGGGAGTCTTGATGACGGAGTTGCGAGAGAGTATGCCCGCGGTTTGGGACAAGATTGGTGGCGAGCTCGAGAATCTGCCGACGGCACGACCCAGCACCAGCAAGTCAGTGCGCAAGGGCAGGCCAATGCTACGGCGGCGGGAACAGCCAAACAGGCTGTCGACGGAGCGGCTGCCGCCCATCACGCTTTGCATGACGGCGTGGTTCATGAGTTGCTACATCGGCACACTGCCCATCGAGACGACGCTTCGGGTCTGGGACGTCTTCTTCTACGAAGGCTCCAAGACGCTCTTCCGGATCGCGCTAGCGATATTCAAAATCGGAGAGGCGGAGATCAAGGCGGTCAAGGATCCGATGGAGATGTTTGGAGTCGTCCAGGCCATCCCCAGACGCATCATCGACGCCAACGCCCTCATGGAAGCCTGCTTCAAGCGCCGCAACGGGTTCGGACACCTTAGTCAGGAGACAATTGACGAACGGCGGCAGGAGAGGCGCAACAGGGCCAAGCAGGACCGGGCGCAGCAGAATGCGCCACGCGACCAGGCGAGTTTCAATGGGGACACAACGGAAGCGCAAAGCGTGCCGGCGTCACGACGAGGGACCTTTTTTGGGAAGAAGAAGAAGGAGGAGTCATTATGAGACGTGACAATACCCCCCTCATGATCATGTATTTTGCATTTCATTTTCATTCTCCATCCCCCTTTTTTGTCTCTTGATTTTTTTTTTTTTTCCTCTTCCTGAAACAAAAAAATGCATCTAAGCAAAGGCGTTGTTGGTCTTGTCCAATTGGACGCTACTCAGTTTTTGTGCCTTCCTTTCCCCTTTTTTCCTTCTTGTCTCCCTCGCATCTT
Source organism: Claviceps citrina (assembly GCA_018360365.1). NCBI lineage: Eukaryota > Fungi > Ascomycota > Sordariomycetes > Hypocreales > Clavicipitaceae > Claviceps > Claviceps citrina. The sequence goes on from SRQA01001162.1 coordinate 8,893, forward strand.
GTGCAGCGTTGCACCATCGACCCCCTTACTGACCCTACTGGGGGGCAAGGACCTCATGACTTGTTTGCTGCCGTGTTTTGGGCCACATTGGACTTTTGTTGCTTGTGCTTGTATTTATCCATGACTATTATGGCTGCATTTTCTTTTGTGACTTTCTGGCTTTTTGATGGAAAGTTTCTGGATAGACGGTGGGGGGTTTTGAAGGGAATTCCGCTTTTCGGGCAAGGGCAGTTCGTTGGTTGTATGGCGTAGTCGAGGAACTGAGTCACGGCAGGGCCAGGGCAGGGAATAGCCAATCGATCAATGCAATTTTACATGGCCGTGGTACCATTTCCCGTTTCTGCCCCCCAATTCCCACGAGAGTCTCCTCGTCACGTCGCCACGGCCGGAAACTCGGGCTCGCCCATGGCATACCTGGCCACCTGCAGCCTCACCGTCTTCTCCCAGGCAGGCCGATCCCCCCTGTACTCATCGGCGATGCGCTCCTCGAGCGGATCATCCGGCTGCGGCTCGAGCAGCAAGGCGCGCACCGCCTCCAGCACGGCCACGATCCTCGTCGACGGCTTCCAGTTCTCCGACTTGAGCAGGGCGAGGCAGACGTTGCCGCGGGAGTCGTTGGTCACGTTGGGGTGGTAGATGCGGGTGGTGAAGCGGAGGGCGGGCGGCTTGAAGGGGTACTCGGGCGGGAGGGAGAGCAGGAGGCCGTACTGGCCCGGGTGGTAGGGCGAGGGGGGGGCCGGGCGGAGGACGATGTGCCAGGTGTGGAGGGAGGCGTTGGAGGGGGGGAGGGAGATGGTGATGCCGGGGGGGGGTTGTTGGGAGGCTTGGGCGTATTCCTGTTTTTTGTATGTATCAATAAAGAGAATGAGGGGAGTGGAGAGTAGGAGGGTTTGTTTTGTTTGGATCCGAGGGGGGAGGGGGATGTATGTATGTATGTATGTATGTATGTACCTTTGCGATGCGTTTGGTGGACATGTTTGGGCTGGCTGGCCGGGTGACGATGTGTGACTTTGGGGTCACTCGTTTGGTTGGTTGATTCGTTATTTGTTTGTGGCTTTGATTGTTTGGTTCGTTGCTTCGTTACTCGTTGCTTCTACTTGATGTTGCTTTTTATTCTTTCGTCAAGCGTGTCGGGCGTGGTCGGCGTCTCGTCTTCGGGCGGTGGATGAAGGCGTCGTTGCGCAGCAGAGCACCGGTTTGCTGCATGGGCGAGCGGTTGCAACTGGCGGGTGGAGGGCCGAGGGGCTGTAGCCTGTGAGCTGTAGGGCCGATGGGGGGTGGCTTGGCGGGTGGGGCGGCGTGGGCGGGCTGCGTGTCCAGGGTAGGTAGGTACCTAAGTACAACATATCGGGTGCTGTACTTGGCGTCCAAGCTCCTGCCCACGGGGCACTTCCAGGCTCTGGGTACCTCATACCTCCTATGTACCTGAAATGTATATGATAACATGATGATGTGGTGATTGAAGACGGAAAATGGACAGAACAAACAAGAAGACTGTCCAAACTGGCCATCCCACTGCGCAATGCAGGTACCCCAGACCCACACCATAGCGGGGCTCCCTAGCCCCAAGCCCCTGGCCCCAAGGCCTCCCTCTGATTTTCACCCGTTTTTTTTTTTTTTTTTTTTTTTCCACATCTCATCGCCGCCAACACGTGCCCATCTTTTTTTCGTATCCATCTCCTGCACCTTACCCTTTCCATCGCCAACGCTGTCGAGCATTCCCGGACAAAAAGCGGAAGAAGAAAGAAGGAAAAGGCAAAGACGACGACGAGAACGAGAACGAGACCTTTAACGTGCGACATTACGGATCTATTCACGAATCGGAATCCCGCCGGCGTTGTTGTTGTTGTCGTTTGTGTCCGAGCCATGGCCGCGACGGGCCCGAAAGCGGCGCAGATGCCGTTTATCAAAAACCTCGCCTCGAGTGGTTCGTCGCACTCTTTCCTGCGTATTGTTTTCGTCGCCCTATTGAGAACCCTTTCGTTCTTCCGATTCTTGAAGAAAAAAAAAAAAAAACTAACACAACTGCTCCCTTTTCCCCAGACCGCAAACTCCGAACCCAATCCCTCGCCACCCTCCAGACATTCCTCTCCACAAAGCCCAGCCTCTCCCTCCCCGAGGCGCTCAAGCTCTGGACAGGCCTCTACTACGCCCTCTGGATGACGGACCGGCCGCGCGCCCAGCAGGCCCTCGCCGCCGAGCTCGCCGCCCTGCCGAGCGGCCTCCCCCCCTCGTCGCGGGAGCCCTTCCTCCGCGCCTTCTGGCAGGTCCTCTCGCGGCAGTGGACGCAGATCGACGCCCTCCGCATGGACAAGTTCCTGCTGCTGGTGCGGCGCGTCTTCGCCGCGCACGTGCGTTGCGCGCGCGAGAGCCGCTGGAGGGGGAGGGACGCCGAGGCGGTGCTCGACGTCTTGGAGCAGGAGTGCTTTGATGTGCGCGAGCGGGGCGTCTCGCTGGGGCTGCGGCTGCATGTGCTGGATCTGTGGGTGGATGAGCTGGAGAGGGAGCGCGCGCTGGGGGATCATCACGAGGCTGGCGGGACGGGGGACCAGGACGAGGACGAGACGTCGAGGGCGGCCTTTGTGCGGAGGATGGGCGATGCCGTCGAGGGTTTGCGCGCGAGTCCGGTCAGGAGTGTCAGGGCGAGGGCTGCCGAGAGTTGTGCGGACGGGAGGCTGCCGTGGGGGGGGAAGGGCAAGGGCGCGGCCGAGGAGGAGGAGGAGGAGGACGACGACGACGACGACGACGAAGATGGATGGGGGGGGATCGAAGATTGACGCGTGTTTGTGTTTGCGTCGCTGTGTCTCTGAGTCTCTCGTCTCTCTGCCCTCACATGCATACATGTTACATTAGTAGGTAGGTAGTAGGTAGGCACCTACTCCAGCAGGTACTAGGTACCCAGTAATCGCACTTTATGATCCATGGCCCTCCGTTGTTCATACCTGTAGACAACGGATCCGTTGCCATGGACACGAAGCCTCGACCTTGGCGCAGCACCAGCACCAGCACCAGCACCAGCACCAGCACATCAAGCAACCGGACAGACGAACGACTTCCACGCCACTATCCATTCCATTCCTATTCATCCTCATCCTTATCCTCATCCTCTTGTTTAACAGCTCTCTTCTCATTCTCTTCCCATTCAGCTACACACCCCCGTCCCCTCACCCCCAATACCACCACCACCACCGCCCCCAATAATCGCCCCTCATGACAACCACCCCAATATTCATAGCAGGAAAAAGGAAAAAAAACCCCTCAAAAAACCCCTCAAAAAACAGGCTCATCCCCTCCCATGGCCTCATCCTCATCCTCCCCCCCCCGCCGCTCCTCATACCACCCCATCTCGCCCACCTCGCGCGCCCTCTCCCTCGCAAGCCGCGTCCGCCGCCACGCCTCCCACTTGGCTTCCTGGTCCGCCGCGTC
>SRQA01001163.1:0-12315 GCA_018360365.1 Claviceps citrina
AAAACCGCCAGTCTGTCCCCCCCCCTAAACCAACTTCTTCTTCTAAAAAAGGAAAGAACAAAAAAAAGAAAGAAAAGAAAAAAAGAAAAGAAAAAAAGAAAAGAAAAAACTGACAAGAATTAAATAACAGAGGCAAAACCCGCCTCGCAAAATGGTACGTCCCCTACAGCGACGACGAAAAGATCAAGCTCAAGGGCGAGGTCCACCGGCTCATCGCGCCCCGCGACCAAAAGTACCAGTCCAACTTTGTCGAGTTCCGCAACAACAGGATCGTCTACCGCCGCTACGCCGGCCTCTTCTTCTGCGCCTGCGTCGACACAAACGACAACGAGCTGGCCTACCTCGAGGCCGTGCACTTCTTCGTCGAGGTGCTCGACTCCTTCTTCGGCAACGTCTGCGAGCTGGACCTCGTCTTCAACTTCTACAAGGTGTACGCCATCCTGGACGAGGTCTTTCTTGCGGGCGAGATTGAGGAGACGAGCAAGCAGGTTGTTTTAACGAGGCTGGAGCACCTGGACAAGTTGGACTGATTGATTGGCACAAGCAAATTGCGAGTCAACAACAACAACAACAACAACAACAACAACACATGACGAGGGCGGTGTCCATTTCTCCTTCCTCCTCGTCCTTGATCTCTTGGATTTTGTGCAATCTCTCGCTTGGGAGATAAATGATATCATGAAAACGGCGCATGGCGTATGGCGTAGGCGTATTGCGTCTGGACACTCGGGCTCACAAGCGTTTGAAAAGCAACAAGTGCTGTTGTATCAGTTCGTCGTTGGGCCATCAGAGAAAGGAGAATGTACATATGCTATGCTGTGATTTCTGACACTTGTCATTCTTCCAATGACTGGCAATAACCAATCGGGCTCGCCTGCTTCCGGAAATGAGACATCTCCTCACGGACGCGCCGGCCACCATCCCGTACATGCTGCTTCTGGCTAACCCTACAGCAGATCGGAATTGGTGTCAGTTTCTTGTCCTTCCTCTGCAACCAATGATCCGTCATCATTGGAAGTCTCTTCAGCGTTAAAAACTATCCCAGCTTGCCACAGCTCCATGGCGCTATGCGACGGTTCTTGGACTGCTGCTACACACGGAAGCCCGTGGAATATATCCTGCGTGGTCACCTTGCTTACCGTCTGGTTGAAGAAAATCCCCCACAGATTCATTACCGGAGGGAAGTCCTCTGATCCAGGGAATTGACTTGTCGCGTCGCTGACAGGACATGGTACAGATGCACCATCAGCATCGACAATGGGCTGTCGGCCAAGCATGCGGTCACAGTCGTTGGCAGCCTCGATACTTGACATTTTGCTGGGCTCCTCATTCTTCCAGAATATGAGATGTGGTTCTCTTCCATTCTGATATCTCCTCTTCAATGCCTGCCCTAGGCGGCATAAGAACTCGTCCGCGCGTTGAAGAGCTACTTTATCGGCGGCACTCGATTCCTTTCGTCCTGCGTGCTCATCGCGCTTATGCTAGACCGAGTCAGAACACATTGAAAGCATCGGGATCCTTTGAATTCTATACCTCTGCCAAAGCAGACAGTCGGACAGTCACTTGGGCGTGCAACGGTCGCGTGGGACTTTCGATATGCTCTGTCTTCAGACTCAAAGACCACTCCACAAGGTCGTCGTTACTCGGTTGACTCGAAGTCGAATCACAATTTGGCGCCCACGGGACCTTAGGTGCACTGCTTGGTCGGACCGCCAGGTCTAAGTTTTGACCTGAGGCTTGAGGCGAAGCATCATTTTGGATGTCTTCCTCTTGGAGTCTCTTCTGCGGTGCAAGCAGAGTGCTCTTTGATGTCTCTCCGTCGCCCGCCGGTAGTATCTTGGTCTGAGCAGTCGTCTGGTGACTGGGACTTGTCTGTCCAGTGCATTCCGACGCATCGTGCTTGCCTCGAGCAACGCACATGTTGCAGAAATAGAGAGCTGGAAGAGTATGGCCTAGGCAATCATGTCAGCGTGCTCGTAGGCTATGCTCGCTTTGCAATGACCGCATACCTGGACTGTTGCCTCTTGGGCCTCTTGCATCGCCAGTTGGCTCGTCAGCTAGCCGGTCATGGGACATGTCACCACAATCACTAAGTGTGAATACCGAGTCTTTTCTTGAATCAATCTTCATTCCTGGCTTCTTGTCAGAACGGCCATCATCATGAAAGCCACTGCGAGATGCGGGACTTGGAGGCTTACCCCTCAGATCATCTGCTTGACACTGTGAAGACGAATCATGGGAGCTTGGAGCCTCGCCCTGGTCGCCTCTCGGCCCAGGCGCATCGGGGTCGTCAGGAAAAGTCATCAGAATTGCACAACGAAGATCGTATATCCGACGCACTACATCAGGAAACTGTTTCGAGGGTGGAAGGTGACACCATACGGCACGCGTTGAGCGATCCCAGTACCATAGAACCTCGGTGTGGGAACAGCGATAACGAGAAGCCAGATGTTGGCACCATTCTTCGACAGGGAGTTCCTCCAGATTGGGATGCATCGCCCTCGCCTGCAGCCACGCGATGTAGATGGAAATGATGCTCCGTCTCGGAAGGCTTTTTTTTACCCCGTCCACTCTTTTGTTTATGGTGGCCAGTTCCATGCACCCGAGGTCCGTTAAGTCACGAAGGGGAGCACAATCAAGCACGTAGTTGAGGTTGACAACGATGCACTCTTTGCTGTCCATTGTGGCCGGGGTCGTTTGGAAACCTAACGTGGTGGTGATGGGGAAGGGGGGGGGGGGGGGGGGGGGGGGGGGGGGGGGGTTGAAGAGCGAATGAGAAAAGGAAAAAAAAGAAGAAAGAAGAAAAGACACAAGAGGTGTGTTTCGAACTCGATTCGGCAGGAAAGAAACTCGCCGTGGCAGCTGACAGACAGCATTGCAGTTGGCCACTGCCGCATGCCAGCTGCCAACAGTTGGACAGATGGCCGGACACCTGTAAGATTTTTGCCAACGGTCTGAAGCAGGAGGGACCTAGTAGTAACTCATGCAATAAACTGTCAGTAAATTCAAGCTAAAAAGGGAAAGAAGAAAAGACAAAAAAGAAGAAAGGGGATTTAAGAGAGGTCAAGAGAGGTCAAGAGATGTAAAAACAAAGATACATAGATGAATGTCTCGTGACAATTCGATATAAAACGCTGCAACTAATACAATCAATGTCCCAACCAAAGCTTACGGCCGTCCAATAAAGAAAAAAGAAAGAAAGAAAGAAACTCCACAGCCACGTCAAGGGGTAAACAGAAAACCGTCGTCACCGTCACCGTCACCGTCATCTCCTCTTCAGCGCCGCAAACCTCTTCTCCAGATCACTAATATCCGGGACCGCCCCATGTGGCTCCCTCCTACTCGCGGCGTCCTGCTCCGGCTCCTGGCTCACGTCGCTCGGCCTCAGCTCCACCGACCCGAGCGTGACCTTGGGGTGGATGTTGTCGGTGGTCCGCCGCGGCGGCGTCACGGTGACGGGACTGCGTGGGCTTGCGAATCCCTGCGGCGGGGTGGCCCTGTTCAGTTCTTGCTCGCCCCTGGAGAGCTTCCTCCCGGTGGCGGGCGTGGGAGGAGGCCGCGCTGGCCGAGTCTCCCGGCCGGGTTGCGACGCAGCATCGTCCGCATTGTGCGCATCCGAAGCCGCGTGGCCGAGCAAGTCCGGCGGGGTCGGCGAGGGCGTCGTCGTCGTCGTCGTCGTCACCTTCGCCCTCCTGGGCCAATCCACGCCGTACGCCCTCGCAATCTCCTCCAAGTACCCCTGCACAAGCTCCTGCCTCGGCGGCTCGACGCTCAACTTCCTCACCACCTTTTCGCTCACCCCGCCGTCCGCGTTCTCCATGGCGGCCCGCACAAACTCCTTGCCGTACTTCTCAGCCAGGAGCTGCCGCACCGAGGCGAGCTCCTTGATCTCCGTCTTGGGCGCCGCGTAGATGATGCTCTTGACCGCCTCCTCCAGCCCGGCGTCGCACACGGGGCCCTCCAGCAGGCCCGCCCGCGCGAGCAGCAGCTCGCAGTACAGCTCCAGCATCTCGTGCAGCTCCGTCGTGATGTCGGACCGGATGATGTTCTCGACGCGGATCGTCGCCGAGTCGATCTTGCCGGCCTCGAGCAGCTGGGCCATGGCCCGCTGCTGCGCCTTGCCGGCCTGTTCGTCGCGCTGCTGGACCAGGCGCAGGCGCGCGATGGCTAGCTTGAGTTGTACTTTTAATCTGGTCTGCGTTGGCGTGGGGCTCTCTGGTTAGCTTGCGCTCTTTGCTATGCAATTTTTTTACAAAAATTAATTGTTTTTTTTTTTTGTTATAATTCCATTTCCCTTGTCGTCGGCTATTGCGTCACTGGTCCCATGATGATCGTCGGGGGTCTGTCGAACTCACCTGGACAGGCGTTGGGGGCGGCATGATGGGGCGAAAAGTGATGTGAGGAACTAAGCGAGGAATGAAGCTCAACTTGTGAGAAGACAAGTTGCCCAGGCTGCGGGCGGGGATGAACCTGGAGCTGACTTCTGGATCGTTGCTTCTGTGGTGGTGGCATGCCTCTTAGCTCAAGCTCATTGCTCATCGCATTGCGGGGCAGTGATTTCCCACGGGCCACCAGTGACCATCAGTCGCACGGTATAGAGGAGGCTCTAAGCTTGTGATTGGTCTGTTGTTGTGGTCCCCATTCCCAAGAAACATCCACGGCGTCATCTCCTCGTATTGGCCACACAAAAAGACGTGTGCATGCCTAGTATATACCCATGTGTAGAAATACAGATATATATATATATATATATACTTGCAACGGACTCCCCTCCACAGGCAAAAAACCATACCAGCAGACTCAAGAGCACAAAAAATATATACATCACACGAAACCCATCTAGTTCTCTCAGAAGCGACATAAGAGGGGCCATAAAAGCAACTGTGTGACGGAGCGGTATTCGACATCCGGGAGAAGCAAAAATGCAAACGAGGTAAAAAAAAAAAAGCAAAACAGGAGGATGAGAGCCACGATATAAAGCGGAGGATGAAATCGATAAACGCCACCGTGTCTCCTCCCCACAGCTGCTTGGAGTTGTGGAGGAAGGGGGAATAAGCTCCAGAAAAACCCTCATGAGATGTGATCCTTCATAGCCTTGTAAAACGCCTGTATCCAATGCCTCAATCTCCGAAGTTTTAGCGCATGGGGATGGCAAAGACTCAAAAAAGCAACGAGCCATCCGTCCAGATCCACCATCCACATTTATTCCATGTCCGCGTCTTCCGCGATGAGCGTCACGCCATCTACGGCCTCTCCCTGGACCACTTTTGTTCCTTCGTACGTGACTCGTCGCCATCTGCACGCTTCTTCGCTGTCTTTTATCCATTCCGTCATCGGGAAATAGTGGTCGTTCTTCTTCATGGTAATGACCCAGGGCACGCTATCAAACGTGACTGCCTTGAGGCGGAAATCTAGAAGAAGAAAAAAAGGTTAGACATGGGGACTCCTATACAGCCCGTGCCCTTCCGGGCGATATGGGGTTAGGAGCAGGTCTTCCCACAACTCAGAACTTACAGATATTGTCGGGAATCTTTCTTGTAGCAGAGATGAAGGACTCGAGATCAGGGGTAGGCTGGCCGTTGACGTGAGTGATGAAATTGGTAGGTGCCAACCCGTACTGGTACGCCGGCGACCCCCGGATCCGGCTGGACACGTACACCTCGCTGTGAAGCTTGCTGATCTGCTGGCGAACAGCCAGGTGGGGTCGATGCAGAATGGCGCCGCAGAAAGAAACAGCATGGTCCGTCTCAATGTCATCGGCCGAAACTGTGGTCAGCTGCAGCTTGATTTCTTTGCATTCTCGCACAATGACCGCATCCAGTGCTTCATTAGAGTACATGACGTCAAAGTCGGTAATAGTAGTGCACATCTTGCCGTTCAAGGTCAGTATGATATCACCTTCCAGAAGGGAAACTGGCTGGTTGACACGCTCAAACGTTCTCTTGTGGACCATGAACAGCTGGTGGTGAGACCTGTTGGCCTGCGTCACCTTCTGGATCCATTCGTCGGAAACTCCCATGACGGAAGCTTGCGACATTTGGATGGACCGGAACTCGACCGACAGAAGGCGCAGCTTGGGGGATTCGCCCTTCTGGATCGTCGAAAGAACGGGAAGCAGCGTTGGCGTGCCCAAGCCCAGATGGTACTCCTCGTCTCGCTGGCTGCATGGAGATCGTTCACCCAAGTACGAAAGCCACAGGGCTTGAACCGTGCCGTCGGGGGAGACCAGAACACCACTGTTGCACGTCGAGCCCAAGTTGCTATCAATGGTGATGGCATCTACATTGACGGCACGGTACCGAGGAGCGCCGCTGTTGGCAGGAATCGCGACAGCAGTGATTTCGGTCACGGTCGTGGCACCATGCACGACGCGTCCGATTCGGTTGTGGCCCAGAAAGTACGTCTTCGCTCCTTGGGTGAGATGCTCGCTGCTCAGTCGAGCACTCTTGACGGGAGCATCCACCAGAGCAGGATCGTACTGGACGATGACATAATTTTGAAGCGGATGCAAGAAGACGACTTTTCCCTCGACAATGATTGAGTCGGCAATGGTGACGGTGATGTCGCAGAGATCATACGGCACAATGGCGCGGGAGATGAGAACAAGTCCTTTCTCGGCATCAATGATCAAGCCCATTCCCCATCTCCGGTTTTTGGGGAAGCCATCCAGCTTGAGAGGCATTGTGCAGTTTACGTGAACAAAACAGCGGATCAGCTCGGCAATTCCGGGGTGCGGCATGTGGTCCAACTCGATGAAGGCAGCTGAGCGTCGGACGGGTGGCACGGGAGGTAGCGCGTCTCCCAGATCGGTGAAGTCCCAGAGGCCAGTTTCGTCGTTTCGAACAGCTTGCTTCATCTTGGATGACCAGTGCCGGTCGACGTAGACAACAGTGGTATTGAGGGTATGCAGGTCCCTCAGGTGCTTGTACGTCACCACCACCCTCGCCTTGTCCGGGATGCCCTTGACGACCTGTATGAAGGTATCCAGATCGGGGACCTTTTTGTGGTCAATGGTTTGAATAACCCATCCATTATCATTGTTATCAAACCTGAATGAACCCGCAGATTCACAGATGTATACGCCCTGGACAGCCACCGCATAGAGGCGGGCTTGTTGATAGGACAAGTTGTGGAAGCTTGCACCTGCTACCGAGACGAAGCGATCGGGAGTGATGCTGTGCAAGTCTCCGACCTCGATGTCCACCTCGACATCTTTGCCCCCGCGCTGAAGTTGAAGTTGGATGTTTTTGCCAACATGTGAGTCGAGAATTTCGTCCAGCCGAATGAACTGTGTGATGAGCTCTCCGTTGACCTTGACCAGGACATCACCCTCCTCGATCTTGTCATCAGACAGCCCAGAGGGCAGAATAATTTCGGCAACAAGCATATTGGTTTCGTTGGGGAAAGCTTTCCGAATCTTTGCCTCCCATTCGGGAGCAAGACCCAGCCTGCGGCACTCATCAAAAGGTTTCAAGAGAAATTGGCATTGGATATCGCCGCGGGTGACTGGCTTGCCCTCTTGTATGCATTGCAGGGCACGCAATGGTCGATCAAGCGGCAAGAAGTAATCGGTCGACGCGCCGTCTGAACGACCGCCTGCTTGCAGTGCGATGGCAGAACCATCTTTGCTGACCACGGGGCTGCCGGAACTGCCACCGCTGGCAGCCGCGTTGGCCTGGTAGTAGCACGTGTTGAAATCGCTGTAGCCTTCGCCGTACTCGGGGGCGTTTCGATCAAGCCGGCTGATTACGCCCGAGAGAATACTGAGCTTTTCACCAGCATCGTTGCCGACAACTCGAATCTCAACACCGACTGATGGAGCGAGGGTATGAATTAGTCACCTTGTGTCCCAACCCCAAAAAAAAAAAAAAAAAAATCCATTTCTCAGCAAGGAACGAACCCTTGGCCTGGTGGGGTTTCAGATCCAGCCCATCGACAAGCATGTATTTGATGGCCTTGGGGTCATACCGCAGTATGCCAAAGTCATGAACGGGGTCGCGGTAAACTGGATAACAATCGACTTCTTCGTGGTTGTCGAAGACGCAGTGGCCCCAGAAAGGCCCTGCACCAACAACGTGTCTGTTGGTCAAGATATATCTGCAGAGGCCACGTCAATACACAGGATCGACAAGCCCAGGATATGAACAGGGCCTACCCTCGTTGGGAATCGACTACAAATCCAGTAGCCTCGCTCGTCAAGGCCGCGTCCGTGTCAAAGGAACATGTCTGGCAGAAGCGAATTGCCACGACGTTGCGCACGACTTTCTGGATAGTATCCTGCCATTCGCCTAAGCTCCCTGGTGTGCCAAGAAACATGGGTGCGCCGGCGTCCATGTCATCGCTCAGGACGGATTCGTCATCGTATTCGGCCGCGTCGAGAATGTCGGGGGTGTTATCACCAGGAGACAGCTTCCCGTTGACGGCGCGTTTCATGGGAGGAGAATCTTCGGGTGAGAAGCCAGCCTTTCTCTTGCCTCTTGATGAGGCGGCAGTTCCGTTCATGCTGGGCAAAAAGGTTGCGCGGCAATAGTGTGAAGGGCTATATCTTTACGATGAGAAACTTGGGCATGAATTTGGAGCGAGGGAAATGTCGCAAATGTCTTGTTGGGTGCGTGGTCGGCGGTTCCGTCAACGCAATCGATACCTCCGACCAGACTGAACTGCGATGGGCAGCAAGCTCGATATTCTGGTGACGACGTAGCCGGACGTACAAGGCGAGAGCGTATCTAGGTGGGACAAGGTGGCGCGCTGGAGAGACGATGGGCTGGTTGAAGAGCCGTCTGTTGGAGCGAATTGAGCGACAAGAGGGGGATGTACAGACCGTTCATGTGACGTGAGGGTGTATGGGATGGGATGTATGGGATGTATGGGACGAGAGGAAAAGATGCCAGAGGTGATGAGCATTGAGCAATGCTGGGTGGATCAGCAGGATCAGCAATGCGGCCCACCTTTTGTACCAGGTGGGCACACTTGGCGGCCAGTTGGCGGCCAGTTGGCGGCAAACAAGGGTCAACGGGTACCTGTACGGCTGTATGGAGCGTTGTGGCGAGTGGACACACCCCGGCACCCGTGCGGGCTGCGGCTCACGTCTGCCGTGCTTCAACTTCCAGGTGCCCTGTTCAGGGTGCGCACCGCCGCACACTGAACAGACCAACCATCCCACCAGGCTACGGCCGTCCCAACAGCAGCAGCCATCCGAACAAGTCGCCTCGCTCTCGTGCATGCATCTGCACGTCCGCCTGCACTTCCGCCTGCACTTCCGCCTGCACTTCCGCCTGCACTTCCGCCTGCACTTCCGCCTGCACGTCCTCCAAAGCGCTCTCGTGCATCAGGTGTTCGATGCACAATCAGCCGTACTGCCCCGGGCGATTCGGGAGAAGCACTCACCCTCCTGTATCCGACTGGGAGGACGCCTCGGTACCCCCCCCCCCCCCCCCCCCCCAGTGCCAGCTTCCGGCACAAAACAGCAACATGTTCATCATCACAGCACCAAAAGAAGAAAAATACTTCTGCAGACTTCGAAGCACCACGAGTTTCTGAGTCGTCACCTCGCTCCAGTGTACCAAGTAAGCTGTTCTGAACCTGATGAGACGCCACATGTACGACCATTTTTCATATCAAGTGCCTACCCCTCCCCTCGTACGCAGTCCATCTAGTAGGCAAGCAGCCTACCTCCCTATTGTAGCAAGCAGAAACAGCCGAGGAAGGAAATGAAAACGAGAAAGAATGAAACGAAAAAAGAAAAATCCGCAATGCTTTCATTCATCAGTCACGTAGCCCCCCACATGTTCCAGCAATTCAAGCTTGATCTTGTCGTCATGGTCGACGTCGTCAGGATCGCGCTTGGTCCCTCGGCCAAGCTTCTTTGCGTTGCCGCGCGTCGGAGACTCTTCTGCTCAGAGGTGGTCAGCGTGAAAAGCAAAAGAGAACGAGGAAAAAAGAAAAGGAAAGGAAAGGAAAGGAAAGCAGTCCGGCTCGATCCAACGCAGGAACCCTCCCCATGACTACGTACCGGCCTTTCTTTTTAGCGGCATCACCAGCTTGGGCGGATCCTCGTCGTCTTCGTCCTGGGCCTCGTGGAAAGCCAGGGCCTTGTTCTTGCTGGGGGTCTTTCTGCGAGCTACGCAAAGGTCAGTGAGAGGATTATATGTGAAAGAAACAAGGGGCAAGAACGATAGAAATAAAGAGGCAAAAAAAAAAATTTAAAAAAAAAAAAATTAACCACCATCACCATCATCCTCGCGCTTGACCAAAAGACTAAACAGAAAAAAAGAGGGAAAGCAAAGGAGGAGAAGAACAAGCGTACGAGTAGCATTCTTTGCGGGACTGGCCCTGCCGCCGCCGTCCTGGCCGCTCCCGTTGGCCTTGTCAGCCTCCTCAAACGCGGCGATACTCTTGTTGATGAGAGACCAGGTGTTCTGGAGAGACTTGGTCGTCCGGCCAGGAATGTTGATCTTCTGCCAGTCGATGGGCCTGCCGCCCTCGCGCAGCTGCGCAACGATGCGCAAAAGAAGCTGGAACTAGAGACGACGGAAACCCCAGTCAGCAAGAAGACGATCTCGAATGTTGTCATTTAAAAAAAAAAAAAAAAAAATAATGTTCTTGCCCTGGCAAATGGAATGGCAACGTACTTTAGCCTCGTCAGTCCAGGGCTGAACTTTACGACCCCCTTCAGGCGCAGCGGATGCAGGACTCATGGTTGCAAACTGAACTGTTGTCCGGGTTCTTCACTTGTTTCATTCCCTGGTTTACTTTTTCCAATGTTACACAAATAAGACGAGGAGGAAAGAGGGAGAGTAAGAGAGGGAGAAAAGGTAAGAGACGGTTTGAAAGTGTAAGCTAAAAGTGAGAGTGTGTGAGGGGTGAGTCTGAGAGTCATGGAATGATGAGGTGACGAGGTGACGAGGTGACGAGGTGACAAGATATAGTAAGGGTGGGTGAAAGAGAAAAAAAATACCCCAAGATATCTAGAGTAAACGTGACGATGGAAGTGCAAGACACACCGAACGGGAAAGCCAATAAACTCACCTACCTCGTACTTCGTGATCAAGAAAAGAAAGAAAAATTCTTAAAGGGGGAAGCAAAATTCGAGACAAGAAGAAGAGGAATCCAAAGAGTGGCGGCAGGTCTAGAAAGCGAGCAAGGAGATGAGATGGGAAAAGACAAAGAAGAGTGATATAAAGAGGACCGGTTAGATACCGGTAGGTAGGTAGGTAGGTAGGTAGGTAGGTAGGTACCCAGGTAGTAGGTACCTACCTAGGTATCTATCTACCTAATACTACCTAGGTAGTAGGTATATAAATGCCCTAATACAAAAAAGGGCTGCTCCTCTGCTAGGTCCAAGACCCCTTACACAGGGCCCTTTCTGTTCTTTGTGTAAAAAGAAAATCACACGGTGAACGGAAAGTGAGTCGAAGCGAGCACGTTCGGCAGGGGACATCAACACCACGGACATGGTCTCCCATTCGAAGTGGCCTTTTACCGATGAGGAGCTACAAAGTCTATATCTACCTACTACCTACCTACCTACCTAGTCGGTACCTACTGGGTAGGTAGGTACTAGGTAGGATAGTAGGTAGGTGGTTACTAGGTAGGTACCTAGGTAGGTAGGAACCCGGCATATTGTCAGGATCAAGCATCTTGTCTACCAAGAACCTACTACCTTAGTAGGTACCTAGTAGGCATGTATTTGTATTTCTCATTCCCCCCATTCGCCATAGCCACAACTCCCAGCATGCTACATGAACAAGAAAACCCCGCCTGCCTACAGGTACCTAGGTACTAAGGTACACCTGCCTTCCCACCATTCCCATACCCAGCATCTCCTCCATGTTTATAAGTAAAGCCACAAACCCTTCCCACATCCCTTCCACGTCACGTAAACAAAGCCGAACCCCAACCAACAACCCCCCTGGAGGCAAAAAGACAAAAAAAAAAAAAAAAAAAAAAAAAAAAAAAACCCATCGCCGATTCAGCCACTCCTCCTCATCTTCTCCCTCAACGCCATAAACTCCCGCATCCTCTCCTGATGCTCCGCCCACGCACCCACCCACCGCTCCCGCACATCATTGTCCTGCTGCACCCAGTGATAGTACTCCCCAATCTCGGCGTCCCCCCGCGCGCCCAGGAAGCCGTACCCCCTCGCGGCCCTCGTCTCCGCCACGAGGGCCTTCCTCGTCGCGAAGTGGTCCACCACCTGGCTGTTGAAGGCGTCCCACCGGCGCAGGTAGTCCTCAAACTCGGCCAGGTACTTGGCCCACGACAGCGAGTTGGGCCTCATCCCTTCCGCGGCACTGGCGGTGGCGGTGGCGGCGC
>SRQA01001164.1:0-12303 GCA_018360365.1 Claviceps citrina
TTTTTTTTTTTTTTTTTTTTTTTTTTTTTTTTTTTTTTTTTTTTCGCAATCGGTCCCGTGCCGAGGTTGGACCTGCCAACTGCCAACGGCTTGCTGCCTGTCCATACCAGAAGCGACGCGACCAGATGCGACCCGATGCGACCACAGGCGACCAGAGGGAACAAGATGCAACCAGGCCGGGCCTCTCACAAGAGGTTGGTAGAAGAATCCGCCCGTCCACGTGAGCCAATTGGCCGATGGTGCAGTGGCCCGTTCTGTGTCCCGACTTTCAACTCGCCATCATCGGTATCGTGCCCGCTCTCAGGCCATTCACACCATTCAGCGTTGAGACCCGTGCGTTGTTTCGGCAAACAGAAAGGAACGCGCCCAGTGCCATGGACAGTGCGGCATATCAGCGCTGGTCCGTGTTTTTCCAGTCGTCGGGCTGCTAGGCAGGCCCGTGATGTGCATGAATCAAGGGCCATCGGATCGGACACTGAGGCTTGGGAATAGAGAGAGCGAGCCATTGCCATCTGCTTGTTCACAAGGTAAAAGGTAGTTTGGTCTGATCTTTTCTCTCCAGTCAGGAGGCATCTCTCTCTGGCTTTGAAGCAGCATTGTTCTTGCGTAGTCGCGATAGTCTCCTGGCACAGTCGGTTCGTTCTTCGCCGGAGTTTCCCTGCAGTTACACGCCGCTGCAGATCAGGACATATTGTAATGGATGCCACTCTACATGAATTACACAACCTTCCACCCACACCTACAGTTGCCTGTTACTGGCCCGAGTCTCGAGGCATCTGGAGACAGCACATGGTTGGTGTCGGACACGTTCAGATCAACATGCTTGAAGACGGCTTCGTACCACAACTGTCAGTAAACAAACTAGCTTGAACCCTCTACAATAATTCAAGTCTCGCCGCGCCCACGTCTTGGTCCCGCGCATCCATCTGGTCTCTTTTACGGCACAGGGCTCCAGTCTTTTGAAGGTATTTGGTAGCGACCCAGGGCGGTCAGAGATACCATGAGGCCCAACACGCGACGGATCCTGGCTACCTGTCTCTCTATACTGTCGACAGCAAAGTGCCAATTCAACAACTGGCAGGAGTCACAAGTGAATACCAGTATATGCTTTTGGCTTCAGCCTAGAGGTGCGTAATGGAAAAAAGGACATGAAACGTTCCATCCTGGGCTGTCCATTGACTGTGCTCAAGCTGCATTGGTGCGCGACACTGTCTATCTCGATGGCGGAAGCATATGGTGGTCTCCTGGCCTCGCCAACGGAGGCGTTGGGAAGCCTGTGAATAATGGTTAGCTTTCTCGAATCCGCTCAAGTCGAACGGGAGAGGGTGCCCGAAACTGACTATCCTCGGCAGGGAACTTCCAAGGCTACATCTTGACTTTCAACCTATCCGAGCCATTCTCACCAGAAACCAACGTTACCGGTATCATGGTGAAAGACTTGATGTCCAAGGCAAGAGGAGGGTTGGCGAGCGGCATCAGCACGGAACCCAACTACTATGACGGGGGCATCCTGGCAAACAATGCCGAGTTCTTCCTCTACGGTGGTGCGCTCTTCCAAGACGATACCTTATACGACCAGCCGAGCGGCGATGCGGTGCTCGGTTATCGTCGATATGCCTACGGCCCCGAAAAGCCTCTTTGGCAAAAAGGCTTCACCGGCGGTCATCTCGACGACGGCGTCACTCGATACGTCGCGTACGGCGCTGCAGTCAACGCGCCCTCGGAAGATAAAGCGTGGTACTTTTCGGGACTGACGTCCCCGACTCGAGGGCCCATCATACAAAACAGCGCCAACGCGTCAACCAAAGCGGCTACTATATCCAACACACTGATCGGCCTGGACATGGCGGAACAGCTCGAGGAGAAATGGTCCAACACGACGCTCCCCGACAAGATAAAGGGCAGGTCCAACGCAGAAGTCGTCTGGGTGCCCGTCGGCAAGCAAGGTATCCTCGTGGTCATAGGCGGAGCAGTGTATCCGGAGTGGGCAACGAATGGTCACAAATCGGAGAATGAGACGGCCAGCGTAGGTTGAATTTGTGTAACCCCCAGCCCTCACTTTGGCTTGGGCGCGGAGGCTGACCACAAAAGGACAGGAACTTGAGAGTCCAGAATTCACACGTGTCATAGATGTCTACGACGTGGCTGGGAAAGAATGGTACCAGCAGCCGACGCAAGGAGGTCCCGGAGCGAGGGCGAGAGGCTGTGCTGTTGTCGCCCCGGCATCCGACTATTCGAGCTACAACATATACTACTATGGCGGGTTTGATGGCATCCACCCGTCCAAGGACTATTCCGACGAAGTCTGGGTCCTCTCTCTGCCCTCCTTCACATGGACCATGGTCAATCCGGGAAGGCCGAGACACGCGCGTTCCGGCCACAAATGCTTCAAGCCGTACCCCGACCAGATGATGGCCTTTGGCGGCTACACCTCTGTCAACGGCAGCTCACAGGTCTGCCTCGACCAGGGCCCCGTCGTCATCTTCAACCTCACCAGCGGCCAATGGATGGACTCGTATTCGCCATCCCGCTATGCCGACTACGGTGTCCACAGCGCCGTCGTCAAGACCATCGGTGGCGATGCCTCCGGAGGCGCAAAAGTCACGAGCCCCCTGCCGTCAGGATGGTCTTCCCAGGCCCTGGGCGACGTCTTCGCCACCTCTTACGACAAGAGCAAGATCAAGCACTACTGGCCATACAACACGGCTCCCCGGCCCGCAACGTCCTCCTCCCCAGCCTCTGCCGTCATTGTAGAGTCTGACTCCTCGTCCTCTGCGTCTCTGCACATCTTGCTCCCGGCCATTATCGTGCCAGTCGTGTTCCTGACCGGCCTGGCCGTGGCCGTGTGGTACTTTTCCCTTGCACGGAAGAGACGCTCGCGGTACTCGTCGTCCGACTCCACGGCGGTGGACAGCAGCCGAAATGTCATCATGTGGCTCAGGGGACACAGAGGATCCAAACAGCTCACCTCGAGCGAATCCCATGTGTCTGCCGGTGGGCTGGAGAGGGCGGAAGAGAATGAGATGGCGTCTGAATCGCGTTACGAGATGCCGGATACTCAAGTCGCCGAGCTTTGTGGTATGATGACGACACCCTCCCTTGTTGTTCCTGTTCTTCTCCTTCTTCTAACATGCACGGACTTCCAACCTGTAGGTACCTCCACCTTGGCAGAACTCCATGGCATGGGCGTCGTGCCACTCAGCCCTCCAGCAACCCGCCAACACGGCTTCCTCGGATCCGACGTCTCGCATCCTTCCGAAAAGGCTCGCCTCGGATACTGGCCCGCGAACGACGCCGGTCCGGGCCCAGACCGGGCGTACAGTCCCCCTCCCCCTTTCCACCCCCTTCAGGAGCGGCACTGGGCCGACTCGTCCCTGGCCGAACCGTACGCCAACCTGGCCACCGTCGTGCAGAGGGCAGCCGCGGGCGGCAGGGCCACCACCACCATCCGGGAGTTTGAGCAAGCCGTGCCCGTGGAGGCGGACATGAATTCTCCCGTGTCGCCATCGATAGGCAGTGACAGGTACTACAGTGACGTGATGTCTCCGAGCGGTATGGTGAGCCCTCTGCAGGGGACGATTTCGGAAGAGGTGGATGACAAAGAAATGCGTTAGGTCAAACGATGGTATGAATGATGAAAAGAGCCAGAACATGGAGGTAAATGGAGCAGGTATTTTGTGTTGAATGGAAGAACTCCTTTTTTGTTCTATGTATTTGGTCAGTGAAACGAAAACGTTTATTATACAATGAGATGATGAAGAAAAAAGATGAAATAAGAAGGGGTCCTTGTGATATCCCGCTGTAAAGAAAATTTGCGCCGCAGATGCCCTTCTACCGTATAGCCCCAAGTTCCAGATGCGATTGCATCCCACGCCTCGTGACGTTTATTTTTTTTTTGCCTCGGTACGTGAGTGGACTAGACCTCGACGATTTCATCATCCTCGTCAATCTCCTGGACCCTGTGGCCCATTTCTCCGTCCTTGTCCTCGTCCTTGTTTCCCCCCTCCTCCCCTTCTCCTTCTTCATCTCTCATCAAAACCTGCACCAACCGCTCACACGCCTCCCTGACGCCTTCATCGTCCACCCGCAGATGGGTTTCCTTGATGATGGGATACACCTTGACCCGGCGCATCAGATCCCTCCCCTGCCTCGTCGTCGTCAACAACGTCAGGGTCTCGACATGGGTCTGCACGTTGGCGCTATCCGCATCGCGCTGCTTGTCAGGGGACAAGAGCTGCAGATCGGGCAGCATGTCCATCGTGTCCTCCACATCGTACTCCTCGTTGCCCGTGATGGGCAGCAGCACGTACGGCAGGAGGTTGATGCCGTCCTGGGACAAGAGATCCGGATGGGAGCCGATGTCAAAGGCGACGTTCTTGAGCGCGCTCGCGACGCCCTTCCTCCTCACGTCGGACTTGTGCTCTGTGAAGACGCGGATCTTGCTCAGGGGGATGACGCCGTCGTACGGCTGCTCCGTCAGAAAGTGGCGTCTTATCTCGGCGTGTTTGGCCAGGTCGGCGAACACGTACGCGAGGTAGTCGTAGTCGGCCTTTTTGTTGTAGGCGCCGTCCTGGCCCTTGACGAAGAGGTCCATCAGCTGGTTCAGGATGGAGTCGTCGGATCCGAGGGCATCGGGCGCTGTTTGCTTGCGCTGTAGAATGCTCTTGAAGCTGTCGTCTTTGGATAGGTTGGCTAGGAGCATGGCCAAGAGGTTGGCGTTGGGCTCTTGCTGGCTCTGGAGGATGGGGGCGCGGTGGAATGTGTATGATCAGCAAAAAGCCAGAAGAACAACAAGACCTAGGCCAAGACGCTTTCCCAACAGAAAAAGAAAAAGAAAAAGAACTCACCACGATGTGATCCAGAATCACGCCAACGAATGTGTTGTCGTTGACCAAGTCCTTCAACACAACAGGGTCGCCAGACAAGTTGATGAGCATCGTCAACACATGTTCCGCGATTTTCTGTCCCGGTCAGCCAGCCCCCATCGATTTCATTCGTGGCCAAGAGCGTTTTCCAAACTCTGAGTCTCTTTCAGTCTCCTTTCTCTTCTTCGTTCTTCTCTCTTCTCTCTTTGAAACATCTGGGCCGCCGGCCGCCGGCCGCCCATCCCTTTGAGCGACTTACTGGATGGTCGCGAATCAGCAGTTTCAAATGTTTTATGGGCTTCAGATTCTCCGTCTTGAAAATGGCCGGCTCGGCCGTCGAGTACGGCACCAAGTTCTCCGTGGCCGCCAGTCTGATTTGGGGGTTCGCATGGGCAATGAAGCCGACGAGCTGTGGCAGACGCGTCAACATGAGGAATTTTCGTCGCAATCACTGTCCAAGGCATATATATAGCATAGATGTGTGTATATACAAGGAAGTCAAGGTTGCTTTTTCTATACCTCTTCTAGTTCGGTTGGCATTTCGGGTAGATGCGAGTGACGCCTGCCCGAAGGTCGGTCGATTCCTTGGAGGGGCAATTATGATGGTGGGGTTTTTCTTTTTCTTTTTTTTTTCTTTTTTTCAAAGTCCTTTTGAAATGTTTCTGCCACGAGCGTCATCACCAGCAAGGGTACTAACAACCAACGGAGGTCCAGAGGCTGGTACGATGGTATCGATCGGGAAAGCGGTAAGCGACGCGGCGGGTGGTGCTACAACGCTAATCCCAATTCATGCTAATGCTGTCAGTGAGGGGCGGCAGATCGATAAGACATAAGATTGAGAATTTTTTGGGTTTTCCCACCCACCGCCCACCGCCTGCCGCCTGCCGCCTGCCGCCTGCGAGCCACAAGCATATCTCAAGTCAGCCTTCACGATTTCATGCTGTCGCCCTTGTAACAGAACAGATTCTTCTCACAACATGCCTAAAGCGACGACTCCCAAGGCCGAACGGCCGGCCAGACGACACAACCCACTCGAAACCGATATTCTCGCGACAGGTCTGCTGCGCAACAAACCTGCCAAGAGCAAGTCCAAGAGCTCTGAAGGTGCCAATGAAGGCTTCGTCGACTCCAAGGCATCCAAGAATATTCTGCGAATTGGTCGCGAGCTCGCAGAGGAAGAAAACGCAGCGAGGTCCGCTTTCGTACCCGAGCCCACCGTCGACTCCTTTGGCTACGATGCTCGATTCGACAACGATGTAGAAGCGGAGGATAGCAAAACGTACCAAGAGGACGAGGCCTGGGGCGACGACGATGACGAGGTCGTAGAAGAGATCGAGGTGGATCCAGAAGACCTTCAGACGTACAAAAAGTTCATGCCTGATGAGGAAGACGACCTGTTGAAGCATGGCTGGGATCTCAAGCCTTCTGGCGACGCTCAAGATGACGGCGAGAGTCGTAACCTGGCAGACATCATCATGTCAAAGATTGCCGCGCACGAAGCTTCCGAGGCACGCAAAGATGCCGGTCTCCCAGAGGATGATTACGAACTGCCACCCAAGGTTGTTGATGTGTATACAAAGTACGTTGCACGGCCGGCTAGCAACATTACGAGTGACTAACATGAGCCCCTCCCACAGGGTTGGACAAATTCTGTCTCGTTACAAGTCGGGCCCGCTGCCCAAACCTTTCAAGATTCTTCCGACCATCCCCCGTTGGGAGGACATTCTCGACCTAACCCGGCCAGAGAAATGGACGCCAAATGCCGTCTTCCAAGCTACCCGGATCTTTGTATCCCACAAACCGATTATTGTGCAGAGATTTTTGGAAATTGTTGTGCTGGAGAAGGTCCGCGAGGATATCTATGAGAACAAGAAGCTGAACGTCCATCTGTTCAACGCGCTCAAGAAAGCCCTCTACAAGCCTGCCGCCTTTTTCAAGGGGTTTCTCTTCCCCCTCATCGGCAGTGGCAGTTGCACTCTGAGGGAAGCGCACATCATTTCCGCCGTTCTGGCCCGCATCTCCGTTCCTGTTCTACACTCTGCCGCAGCTCTCAAGGGCTTGTGCGATATTGCGGCCCAGGAGGCGTCCCAGGGCAGTGAAGGCGGCGGCGCCACCAACATCTTCATCAAGACTTTGCTGGAAAAGAAGTACGCGCTGCCGTACCAAGTCATCGATGCTCTTGTGTTTCATTTTCTCCGTTTCCGAAGCGAAGACCCCGCCAACGTCCAGATGGGTGATGCAATGGCCGGCATTTCTGGTGAAGGAGATGTCAAGACCAAGCTGCCCGTCATTTGGCACCAAAGTCTGCTAGCATTCGCGCAGAGATACAAGGGCGACATTACCGAAGATCAGCGAGAAGCTCTGCTCGATCTGCTACTCAGCCACGGTCATTCTGCCATCGGTCCGGAAGTCCGGAGGGAATTGTTGGCCGGGAGAGGTCGCGGTGTTCCCCTGGAGTCTCAAGAAGTCGGACTTGACGGTGATGATACCATGTTGATTGATTGAAAACAAAGGACACGGAAGGGACAAGGGAAATCGGGAGCAAGATGCGAACATGGCTTCGGGGGGGGCTCTTGCATGGCGTTTGGAGTATTGGATGGGCAGATCTATTTTATAAATTTGAATCAAAAGATGGACTACGAAGATTAGGTAATCGTTTATCTCGAAGAGCAAGTTTTGAGCAGGGGCTTGTGCTTCGTCCAAAATGGTCCAAACTCACTAGGAAACTGCAAGTGCTCCCGCCGCCACCGACTTGAGGTTCGCGCCTTCCAGCAACGTTGGGAGCACACCAAGCTGCCTGCTCGTGTTTTGGTTTTGCACAGCCAAACATTCTTTTTGGCACTTCATGATTCTCCCTCTCTCAACCTAAGGCCCTATGAAATTATCACTTAATCGCCTTGATCGCCAAAATTACCGGGCAATTTGTAATATTGTCCGTCATCGCCCCGTCTCACACATCAGGCCCTCCTCCCGTCCACTCCGGCTCCGTGGCCTCATCCAACATACGACTGTCCAAAGCTTCCATCGCAAAGTACCCCATTGCGAGATTCTGAAAGTCTCATGCTGACTTAGATGATAGAGCGGCGGCTCTAAAGGCTTCATGTCGGAGTCGCTGGTTGCTCGAAGAACGATGTTGTCAAGCCCGTTCGGGTCGACACCGAACGGGGCCACGTACGTCATCGGACATGTCCAGCTGCCAAATGTTGAAGATTTCGGTACACAATTTTCACTACTAACTTGCTCAACATGGCGGCAGCTATTTTAGCCTGCCGGCTTCTGCATTTGCATCGCCTTCACTGTTCTTGCTCAATTTTCCAACTTCTTCTCGTCCCGAGAGTGATTACGGAACGTTGAAATGGCTCCAGAATATGTCGCACGACGGACCACAAAACGAGTCATCGAATTCTAATTCTTTGTTCACATCGCCTCAAGCTTCTAAGAGCAAGTTTGCCCCTTTTTCGTCTCCCCCTGTCTTTGGCGTAGACCCCCCACGTCCACCTCGCGAGGGATACGAATAGGTCTGGTTCCCAGAAGGTTACTGGGCAGAGAGACAGCCGGCAGCTACACCAAGAGCAAAGAGCAACGCTAGTTCATGGTTTTGGAAATGGAAAGCACGTTCTCGAAAGTCCCCAAGCGGGTCGGACAAGCGAGAGGCCAGCCATATATCGCCGACCGCGTCGATATCATCACCCTTGTCCAAGTTCAGTAGCCCCATCAATCACCAAGTTTCGAGTCCGTATCTTTCAGAGTCCGCTCACGTAATGTCACTTCAACGTCCAATGGAAGAAATCACTGAGCCACATGATACAAACGAAAGCGTGGCGAGAACACAAAAATCGGAAGAGGCTACGGTCGGGTCGGGTGAGGGTCCCACTTCGATTGGGACGAGACTTGATGCTCAACAGTCAATTCCAAAGCCGATTGCTCGTTCCATTGGCTCCAGAAGATCGGATGTGACACGTACTGACGATTACTTCCTCATCCCAACCAAAATTGGTTCTCAATCTCTCCCTGAAGGTGCCAAGGTAATCGAAAATGCCACAAGTCTTGGTGAGGCAATTTCTTTAAAATTAACGGGTGCATAGAAGGAAACGGGATTTGATCGTGGCGATGTTCAAGAATCGGAGGAGCTCGAGGTTAGCTGTCGTCCTCCCAAGACCATGGCATGGAAGACATCTTGGTCAAACGGTTTGGGGGGAAGGGGATCACGGTTGAAAATGCAGATGCAGCAGCTGAGATCGAACCGAAAAATATACAATCGGTCCCAGCCTCGGCGCCGATCGCTATGTTCCATGACAAAATCCAGACGTAGCTCAGGAGGCACCAACAAAGTGGCCCTGCTAAACATGCATCATAGCACAAATAGTAAGTTGCTTCCATGCACAACTCGCTATTGGGGTGAGAGTCTTGAAAACTAATTCTCTTCTCCCCCCTCTCGAAGACAGCTTCAGAACTACCGCCAGTCAGTTTCCAGGCAATGTAAGTACAACTCGCATTCTCCATGCCAGATTTAGACCGTGGACAGTAACCAGCGCCAGGAGGCCGTGCGGATCACCACCCCTCCAATGGACGAGGACACAGCCGACGGCAAACCAAGGGGCTTCTTCTCGTCCCTGACGTTTCCGGAGAGTGGCAAGGCGAGTGGCAGTGGGTCAAAAACACCATCACCGCCAGTTTATCACCGAAGCAGTCTTTCCCAGCCACGTGAATGGTGGGATCCGATGCCAGCACCACGAACTCGGCGACCGCAGCAGCCAGTGCTACAGGAATTCAAGTTCGACGTGGCCGAGCATCTGCCAAGCAGTCCTATGTGTCCGGCCAATAGTCGTCATAAAAGCGGTGGAGCAGGGCTGTGTGTCTATCACGGAAGAAGAAGAGCCCAGAATGGCATGATGGATGCACGTACGCGGGACATGAGACCACAACTGACTGGCGGGTTATATCGATAGGCCCAATAGCTAGTCTATCTCCAAGAATGACACATCTTTGCTTGAGCCTAGTGATTCTCTTTCATTCTACTGCCTTGAAAGTCCGCCGTGGGTTAAGACAAGAACGACGGTGTGTAGACGACGTGTGTAGACGACAATGTGTAAACGTTCTTTCGTGATGGCGTGATGAGAAAGAAGAAACAAACGCGTCTAGATGTGGTTCAATGAGCGGGGAAGGAACGAAGGTGGGTGGAGCACGCAGGAGATTGCGGCTGACGGCGCGTGCTCAACGCGTCTCTCTCGCACGCACACGAGTGACACCACCTCAAATCGTCGTCAGCCAATGGACGCGCCGCACCCGTCGACCGCTTCCAAAACCCACACTCGGCTGCTCTCATGACAATGGATCAGGACACGACACCGAGGAGTCGAAAGCGATCGCTCGACGACATCGAAAACGAAGTCAGCCAGGCCCATGCCCAGACGCCCTCGTCGACCAAGCGCCAGAGGCTGGACGCCACGGCGGCGGCGGCGGCGGCATCCCCTTCGACACCCAAAGCCCTGGCGGCGATCACCTCTGCCACTTCCGGATTCTCTGGCCATGGTCGGACGACTCACGCTCCCGCCGTGCCTGGGTCCGCCGGACACCTGAACAGACCTGTCGGCAATGGGGTGTCGCCGTCGCCGACCAAGGCCCGGCCGGCGATCAAGTTGGCGGCGCTCAAGGGCACGATATGGGACAACGGAGATCTCCCGCTCCCGTCTCCCAAAAAGGCCGTCGTGCCCAAGAGCCGGCCGGGGCGGCCGCCGGCCAAGCCGGCGTCGAAGAGGAAGGTGGGAGCCGTCGTCGAGCAGTCCAACAACGGCGCCCCGGAGCCGGCTCCAAAGCCTGGTCCTGCGCCGGCACCGGCACCGCCCAAGGGAATCCTCACCCCGACCAGGAAGAAGAGGGGCCGGCCGCGGAAAAACGTCAGCTTTAACGGAGGTCTCGACGGGGAGGTCTACTTTGAAGATTTGCCAAAGGCGCCGAGCGCCAAGAAGGCACGATTGGCAAAGGCGCAGAACGAGCAGGAGCAGCAGCAGGAGCAGCAGGAGGAGCAGCAGGAGCAGCATGACGGAATCGTGTGCGAGATTTGTTCCCAGCCTGACTCGCAGGCGCCCAACGAGATCATCCTCTGCGACAACTGCGACTTTGCCGTCCACCAGCAATGCTATGATGTGGCCGAGATCCCCGAGGGCGAGTGGCTGTGCAAATCTTGCCTGCAGGAAGATGTGCTCAGGACCCCGGGCAAGCCGCCGCAGCAGGGGGCGGAGGCCACAGCCACGACGGCCGAGCCCGCGCGAGCGGTCCAGGTGCCGGACATAGCGAACCTGGAGCAGCATCTGCGGGCGTTCCAGCGGGTTCTCCTGGACCGGTGCTCGGGCCGGCGGAGGATACGGATCTTTGGGCAGGAGGAGGCGTATGAGAAGGCCAGGCAGGTGGTGGAGCAGACTGTTCTCGCGGGCGAGGGCAACTCCATGTTGGTTATTGGGCCGAGGGGCTGCGGCAAAACAACGGTGGGTGCAGGAAGCAATCTGCGGCCTAGGGCTCTTTCCAACATCATCACGATCATCATCATGATCATCAAAAAAAAAAAATCAAAAAAATCATTTGCTAACGTATTCATTGGCACAGCTGGTGGAGAACTTGATTCTCGACCTTTCCAAAGAGCACAGGCACGACTTCCACGTGGTTCGACTCAACGGCTTCATCCACACGGATGACAAGCTAGCTCTCAAGGAGATTTGGCGCCAGCTGGGCAAAGAAATGGAGGTTGAAGATGATGTGCTGAACCGGGTGCGTAAAAAAACGGCCGATAAGTCACCAGAGGTTGATGATGGCAATTCGAGAGACTAACTCTCGGAGCCGCAGACCAACTACGCGGACACGATGGCGTCGCTTCTGGCACTGCTGTCGCACCCATCCGAAATCATGGGCACGGGCACGGACGAGGGCATCACGTCGCAGTCGGTCGTCTTGGTGATTGACGAGTTCGACATGTTTGCCGCGCACCCCCGACAAACGCTCCTGTACAACCTCTTCGACATTGCGCAGTCGCGCAAGGCGCCCATCGCCGTCCTCGGCTGCACCACACGGCTCGACGTGGTGGAGATGCTGGAGAAGAGGGTCAAGAGCCGGTTCAGCCACCGATACGTCTATCTCGCGCCGCCGAGGTCGCTGCCGGCGTACTGGCAGATCTGCCGGCAGGGCCTGATGGTTGACGAGCCCGACGCGGCGGCGGAGGGCATCGACACCGGCCTGGAGGGATACGCCGACTTCCGGGACCACTGGACGCGCAAGATGGAGGAGCTCTACCGGCAACGGGAGTTCCAGCACCTGCTGCAGTATCACTTCTTCACGACAAAATCCGCGGCCGCCGCGGGCGCGGCAAAGTCGGCCGTCGTGTCGACGAGGACGGTCGAGGGGGCCATGGTTGGGTTTGGCCGTGATTGTGCTGTGGATGATGGCC
>SRQA01001165.1:0-12300 GCA_018360365.1 Claviceps citrina
AGCTTGCAAAAGCTTCCAATTGCGTTAAAGAAGAGTGCCTTTGAAGGTTATAGAAGACTCACTACCCTCTATAACCCTACAAGGTCCCCTACTTTCAATAGGTGGGCTTTTTGCTCTTTTCATTATCTTTATAACAATTCAATTCTTTGCCTTCGTCTTGTATCCGTCTTTTCTGTAGGTAGGTACCTAGGTACTAAGCGGGGATACACACACCACCCACTTGCCCCAATCACTCCTCGCCCAGCATGAGCACGACATGTAGAGAGAGGAGAGGGGGAAGAAAAGAGAGAAAGAGAAACAGAAAAGAAAACGAACCCCAAGGCAGAAACATGATGCCGGGGATCAAGCACGGTGAAGAAAGAAAAAGCCAGGAGGGGTCATGTTAATATCAACGCAACGGGTCGGGTCAACGTGGACCCGGCGCATCCTAATTAGCCGCATCCGAGCTCGCCTCGGATGGGTGGCTAGTGCGCCGGTCACATGACCTACAACTTTGCGCGTTACGAAAACCACTAAAAGGCCTCCTACTTAGCTAGCTAGATAGTAATATTAATAATATTAACTAGAATCCTAGTACTTCCTTTTGCGCGCGTATTTGTTACGTGTTAGTTCCCTCACGCATAAGGGGGAAGTCCACTAGTCGGGTAGGACTTCGTTATAAAGGTCATAAAGGGTGTTACACCTTACACCTTAGTCACAATAAGTGCTAAAGTGTACGTAGTGTGTGTAAGTGTATAATTAATAATTTCTACCTAAGTCTAGCTAAATCCCTCCTTTGTAGTAAGGGTACCTATGTATTTGTAGAGGTCCCTTCTAGACTATAATAAGTCCTAGGGGCATAGAAGAAAATAGCTTATCCTAAGCTAAAAGAAGAGAAAGAAAATAATAAGGAAATATTAAATAAAATAATTATAATCTAGAAAACAAAACGCAGTCTTTCGCGCCTAAACTAGCGAGTCCTTCTTAATTATTAGCCATGCTAGTATCCATGCTCTTATTACCTTTGTTATTATTGCTTTCTATAGAGACACCTTTATTATTATTATTATCTTTGCTGTTATCTTTACTGTCTTTACTGTCTTCCTCTCCTTTGTTTATAATATAGAAAATATTAAGGAATAGTTAAATCTACACAGACAGGACCTATAAAATGCAGCAGAGGATAACCTAATGTAGGTAGGTGCGTAGGGCGTGTAAAGCGTAGATATTTAGGTTTACTATATAGTTTTAGGCTAACTTCTAGAGTCCTCTAAGGTTAGGGTTATTATAACTAGACTTAATAATATCGTAGAACGCAGGCAGCACGCCGCGGGTAGCTACATAGTATAGCAGGACTTATCTAGAGGGGTAAAACATAAGACTGCTAAGAGTAGTGGCAAGAGTGTCTAGGAGGTTAGTAAGGTTAGCGATTTTATTACAAATCTTGTTGTGAGTTTTGTTATAATCCTCTTGCTATCTAATAATATATATTAAGTAATAGCAAAGAAAGACAGAGGATATGCTAGTAATACTGCGGCTATAGATTAGGCGTTAGAATCCGCGGGTTGCGTTGTAGAGTCTTAGTGTAAAGAATTTAAGGATTTAGTGCTCTGCCTATAAGACTGCCTAGCCTAGTAGATAGTGGTTAATTACGGAGTTTGCATTATTAAGGGCGATTTTAGTGTATGCCTAGATATTCTAAGCAGTAAAGAGTAGGTCTATGTTATAACAAATTCCTTCTAGTGGCTAGATAAGCCCTTCCACGCTAAGCTCCGCGGCGTACTAGCTAAATTTATAGACAAGTTTATTAGTATAGTGCTGTTAGTCTATTCCTAAGTTATTACAGTAGAAACACTCCTTAAGATTCTTATAGATTTACTTAAGCTACTACAAGAGGAAGAGTTAGTAGTAGTTACCCTTAATAAGGTGGAGAATATTAGTTAAGTAGCACAATTTAAATACTATTAGCAGGTTATTACTGCTTTGCTAGTTACTAGATATTACAAGCAAACCTTCTCTTTCTACGACTTTAATTAGGTTGCTATGCTTATAGAGGGCAGTGTAGGTATCCTTACATAAGGTAGGGAGGTTATCTAATAAGCGGCCTAGCTCTCCTCTAGTGTGAATAGCGCCATATCTAATCATTATGTAACGCGTAAGGGCTAGCAGTAAGGGTATTATAACTCGTAAGATGCTTGAGGGAAGGTTTGCGGAGGAAGGTAATAGACTTCATGTTAGGGTTATTAATAGTAGAGGATTAAAGAGGTTTAGGTTATGTGGCTAGTGGGAGGCGGTATAGTTAGTGTTTTATTAAGGTGAAAGGAAAGTAAGTTCCTAGGCTCCCGCGTTTATAATATATTATTCTGCGGCCTTATAATAAATCTAAGGTTATAAGGGGCGTAACTTTACGGCTTACACTTAGTTATTATGTTTACATAGGGTTTTATGCCTTCTAGAAGGGGATTCCTACTAGGGATATCCAAGTTTAATTCTTACGAAAGAAAAGTAACTATCTAGGATAGTAAAGCAATATTCTTTAGTTAAGCAATTTAGTAATTATATAGCAAAATTAAGCTAAGCTCCTAGTAAAACAAAAAGGAAAGAAAAGGAAAGAGAAGGAAAGAAAAGGGCAAAAGCAAGAAGCAAATAGTAGCGTATAGGCTACGAAATCCCTTAAGGGCAAGGCAGTTATTAGCATTAAGAATAAAACTATTACAGCAAGCTAGCGCTAGCGCTGCTAGTAGGAAATCTCCATGGCCTTTTAGCGGCTAGCGCGCTGGTTAGGCTAGAATTATTAGTGCTAGCTAGGGATAATAACCCCACTAGGCGCTTGTCACTAGGTGCTAGCTTCTAGGGCGTGCTTAGTGTTTTATCTGTAGAGTTACGTTAGTTACGGGATACGGCGGTCTTACAGAGGGCGTTAACCTCTAACTACAAGGTTGTAACGTTCTGTTCTACGGTCTGTAGCGAGGACACACTAGCTTTAGCGGATTCTAGCAAACAGAGGCGCTAATTTATATCCTTTGCGTTTTTACTAGTTGCGGTAGTAGCCTTAGTAATTATCTCCTTAACTGTCTTAGGATTATTGCTTATAACACCGTAGACTTTAAAAAGGAGGCGGACTCCTTTAAGTGCTTAATTAAGCTAAGCCTCTTAGTCTATAAAGGCTAGCAGTAGGTTATCCACGTGTTTCTCTAGGGCTTTAAGTCTTATAGTATAGGGTTTGTAGGGCGCTAACGTAATAGTATAGTATCCACGCATAGAGCGCAGGGTAGCGGCTATAAGGGGGTCTATCTTATTAGTGGTTAGGACTTTAGCTAGGTTAGACTATCGCAAAAAGGCAAGGTAGCCGCTAAGGGTGCTATTAAGGGCACTAAATAAGAAGTAAAGTTATTTAGTAATAATAACCTCCTATGCTAGTAGCTATATTATTTATTCCTTCCCCTAGCAGGAACCGCCCTCTAAATAGACATAAACAGCAGTCTTTAGGCTATCCCTAGCTATGCGGACTACTAGCACCTTTAACTAACCTTTATAGGCCTTTAGCTAGTTTGTAAAGGAGTTAACTGCGGCATGGATTTTAATACACATAGCGATAACCTTAAGGTATAGCTAGTATAAAGGGTTGTTTTTATTAACGCTAAAACCATCCTCCGCGATTTCAGCGCCGGCCTTACTAAATTCCACTCCACACACGAAAAGGGTGTTAACAAAGGTCTATAGCTTTTGCCCTTAGCACTTATTATTAGTGTACTGCTAGATAGCGTAATCCCTAGTAAATTCGTTATCCTTAGGAAGATCTAAGTTATTATTATTGTCTGGCTGCTATAGGCTACTATTTACGCGGCTAAAGCAGTAGAAATAGAAACGCAGGTTAAACCCCTAGATATACTTAGGGATGTCCTATAGCATAACATGTTATATATTCCATGTCTTCCTGCGCTTAGGTAAGGGTTTGTAATTACTAGGCCTGTCCTAGGCGTTAGCGGTATTATCCTGCTGCTTGTTAGCTTAGTCTAGGGACAGGGGGTCTTTTATAGTCACGCCCTCTAGGGCAAGATCCTTGTGGTTAATGCTAGAACCTTCCTTATTCTTAAAGCCGCGGAACTCTTTGCTAGACATAGGTTGTCCCTTATTATTAGCGTTAGCCTTAGAGTCTGTAATATAGACAGGTCTGCTGCTAGCTTCCTGCGCGCCCTTATTAATAGCCTCTAAGGCGGCTTGCAAAGCGGGGGCTAGTGTATAGGCAGTAA
The DNA here is from genome assembly GCA_018360365.1 of Claviceps citrina. Taxonomy (NCBI): domain Eukaryota; kingdom Fungi; phylum Ascomycota; class Sordariomycetes; order Hypocreales; family Clavicipitaceae; genus Claviceps; species Claviceps citrina. The sequence goes on from SRQA01001165.1 coordinate 4,233, forward strand.
GCACTATAGGATTAATTATATTAAGTAGTTTAAAGGAGCTCCCTATAAAGGGCTTAGGGACAGTAGTCTAGCTGTTAGAAGGGGCTAGCCTAGGAGCGTTAGTGGACAAGGGATTAGCTATTGTAGGGGGTTTAGTAAATGTAAATTATACTCTTATTAGAGGGAAAAATAAAGCTATTAACAAAGGCATGTAATAGAGGGTTTAAAAGAAAAGGAAAAAACAAAGGGCTAGGGGGGGAAGGTTATAATATTTGCCCTAGCTAGTTAGGAAGAAAAGTGAATAGAAAGTAAGTTATTGCGGGGGTGTAGGAAACAGCATAAATATCGCGATTTTCCGCTAGTAAGAGCTTCCTATATATGCCTTTATAGTGCAAGGCATAACCAGCTCGCCACTTTAGTTAATTAGTTAGGGGGTTTCGTAAGATTCCTCTTACAATGCTCCTTGTCCTAATTAATAGCGTGTTTTGCGAGGTATTCGTTAACTATTTCGTTAGTGTTAACGCGCATTTCAGACTCTAGAATCCACTAATTATCCTTTGTAGTGTATCCTTTCTAATAAACTAGGAAATTAACACAAGGCTGCTAGTTTCTTGCGCGGAAGAAGCGGATGTGGTAACTTATAATCCTCTTAATCTCCTAATAGTCTGCCTTGCTAGATTTAGTAAGATTAACTAGAGGAGGCAGGGGTTTGTCCCTTTTAAAGGGGTCTGCTCCTTAACATAGCTTCTAGAAATAAGCAGCTAAGACTATAAGGTAAACCCTTAAACTAGGTAGGAATTTTAACTAGTATAAGAGGGGAGACACCTTTTTAAGGACCTTATATAGTCTGGCCTGCTAAGGAGACTACTTTTTCTTTAGCTTCCCTAGGAGTTTGTAGCTAGAGTAAAGTCTAAGGTATACTATGTCCCCTACGTTAATGTCTACTAGTTTGTGTTAGGAGTTATATCTAATCTTTGTAAGGGCCGCGGCTATAGTAATAGCAAGCTTAGCCTCTTTCTAATATAGCTTGCGGAGGATAGTAATGTTAGTATCCTCTAGGTTAGTAATAACTTTGTCCGGATTAGTAAGGAGGTCTATAATAGTAAGCGGCTTGTGGCTAAGTACTAGCTTATTTAGTAAGCGGTTAATAAAGGCAGCTACGGCGTTATTAAGATAATATTATAACGCAGGTATTACTAAAATCCATAGGATATCCGGGTTTGTAGCTATGTAGTATCGCATAGTAATAATAACTATTTAGTTTTTCTGTTTGGCTACTCTGTCTGTCTAAGGGTAATACGCGGTAGACATAAGGAATTTAACTCTAAGCTTATAGAAAAGCGCAGTCTAGATCTCTAACACAAACTTTAGATCGCAGTTACTAATAATTTCTCTAGGCAGTCCCTAGTTAGCTATGTATAGCGCTTTAAGAAGAAGTCCTGCCTAGTTATTAGCGGAGTATGCCTTGTTTCTGGGGATAAGGATTGTTTTCTTGCTAAAGAGGTAATTAACTAGGCAGAGGGTGTTGTAAGCGTTAAATCTATTAACCCACTACATTATGTTAGTGGAGCTAACCTCTAGCATGTCCGTGATAAAATCTAGGGAAATAGTGTGGAAAGGGACTGGCTTTATTTGTAATAATTACAATTCCCCTAGGGCTTTAGAGCGGAGGACTGCGTTCTTGTGGCATATGTTATAATGTGCAACATAGGCCTAGATCTAGCTACTTATTTATAGGAAACAAACTGTAGATAGTTCCTCTACTATCCTTCCCACGCCAAAGTGGTAGTATTTATTATGTGTTAATTAGAGTATTATTTTCACATAGCTCTGCGGGATATAGAGTTAGCGGGTGCCTCCTAGTGAGTGAAAATAGAGTAGTTTATTATCCTTAAGATCCTACCTATAAAGGGGGATTTTAGGCTGATTTCTATTAGCCTTCTGCTAACGTTCTTAGTATAACTAGATAAAGTTAATAATCTAGCTGAATTTCGCGTTATTTGCGTACCCTACTATAATTAAGTATCTTATCTTATTATCCATAATTACAGTAGTAGCGTGCTCCTTCTTAAAGTAGGCATAAGCATTAAGCTTATTAAATTAACTACAGTCTGTAGCCTCTTAGTAGCTAATATTAACAGGCAGCCTTAAGAGGGCGTTAGGAACCACATTTAGAACCCTAGGAATGTAGATTACGCGAAGCTTAAATTGCGACAGATAATTCGCGACCTTTGCTAGCTTAAGGTTAGCTTTATTAAGGTTTATTGTGGTGAGTAATGTGTACGTGATAATCCCCTTTGCTAGTAAGTAATCCGTAATAATATTTACTAGTTACGAGTTTAACTAAGCTATCTTCCGCAGCTTACGCATTCCCTAGGCAATTATAGTAACCTTTACTTCTATTAAACTATATTGCCTTTCTACTACTAAGGTTAGCCTAGAAAGGAAGACAATTAGACAAAGCTTGTCGCTGCTAATGTCCTTACCTAGAATGCTTACGCTATCCTATTTAATAGCGAGTTAGAAGGCGTACAAGCTAAATCCCTCTTTACACGCGTTAACCTTAAAGAATAGAGGTTAGTTAGGGTTGTAGTGCTACAAAAGGATCTTAGTATATAGGAGCCCTTAAATAGCTTTAAAAGACGCTATCTCCTGCTTAGTTAGCGTAAAGATTGCCTTCTAAGCTATACGTTTCTATGCCTGCTTTAAAGCGCTAACTAGGAGCTTGTTCCTCTTATAGAGCTTGCGGAGAATAGTAGACTTCTTATCCTAAAGGGGCCGCATATAAATATTAAACTATAGAACGCCTGCTTTAAGAAAACTAGCTATTCTAATAAAGGTTTCTAAGGTTACAAGCATAGTTAGTATCTAGAGATTCTTAAAGGCCTTAACGCGGTTGCTTGTGTTAGTAATACCATTTGTGTTTATAATAAATCCTAGTAACTAGATAGAGGGATACCTAATAAAGGATTTCTTTGTGGTAATGTGTAGGCGGCTATCCTTAAGGATTTTAAATATAATCTTAAGGTGCTTTAGGTGCTCCTCTAAAGTGTTAGAGAAGATAGTAATATTGTTAATATACACGCGGATAAAGGCATAATGCTTGCGGAATAACCTATCTATAAAGCGTTGTGCGTACGCAGGAGAATTCTTATATCCTTGTATTATAACGTAGGATATCTTAATCCCGCGCTTAGAGAGGATAGCTATTCTGTTCTAGTGTTCCTTCTAAACTAGAAGCTAGTTAAAGAATCTGGAGGCGTTAAGAAGGGAAATCTAAGCCTTTCCGCAGGCGTCCCCTATAATATTGCCTTAGTTAGGTAGGGGATACATATTAGGAATAGTAATGCTATTTACTAGCCTTATATTAATTACTATATAACCTTTAATCTCTTTCCTAGTGTTATACTAGACAACAAAGCTAGGACAGGGGCATAGAGCCTTTTCTCCTCCCCTAAGGTAGGATACCTTGCTAGCCTTATGTTTTTTATTAAAGATTTTGCTAAACTTCTTAAAATCCTTGCAGCTAAGGTTATAAACCTAGGAGGGCTTAATCTAGTTTTGCTAGTTATTAATAAAATTAATGTGTATATAGTCTTCCTCTAGCATAGGTATAACGCCTTAGTCGCGGTATATGTTGTATTTATTAGTGAGTTCCGCGAGCTTAGCTGCGGCAATAGGGTTAATATTAGCGATTTTCATGCCGAATTTATTTGTAATAAACAGGACATTATCTAGACAGGAGATGCTATAGGATAGGACGCCTTCGTTAACTACTTTTAGATTAAGGTTGTTAGAACCCTTCTCTAGGTTATTAACTTTAACAGCGGAGAAGATATTTTCTAGTTTTAGTGCTTTAGTGTGTTCCTTATTAAGGACTATATCCTTCCTACAGAAGGCTGTAAGGTTATGGATGTTCTTAATCGCGTAGTTAGAGTCTACGGAATCTATGCCTTTTAGCTAACCTAGTTGCTAGTATCTCTTAATACGAATTAGCTAGTCTGTGTGGTTAGTAATAGGCACAAATTTTAACTATTTATTTTCAAGGAGATTATTGTAAATATAGCGGTTTCTTAAGTAAAAGTAGTAAATGCTTATCCCCTAATCTTCAAGGTCCTTCTAGTAGACTTGCAGAAGTTATATACGGCCTAGCGCAATAGTAACGCTATGTATAGACGTTACCTTTCTTGTTAGAACTTTGCGGGCGGGACAAAAGATCCTTGCTTGTATAGTTATATTATAAACAGAGCGGAAAACTACCTTTAGATTCACAAAATTAATCTTGATGCTATAGTTATGCATAAACTTTATGCTAATTAGTAGTTTTAGGGCGAGCTTCTCTATTATATTAGCCTTTATAGTAAAGTGGCTAGAAACCGCCTTGCCTCTAGCTTTGCCTTTAATATAGAAATCGAAAGTTATGGTCTTAGTAATAAAGAACAAGGATTTCACGCTATTTACTAGTTTAGGCGTCTGTTTCTCCTATTTCATATTATAGCTATATTACTAGAGCTATTCCTTATCTATAAGCATAGATAAAGTACTAGTATTTATACATACCTTATAGTCTTTCCCTTAGTTATTAAAGCAAAGGGGGATCTTAAGGTATATAGTACTCTTCTTCTTACTAGTGACTTCTAGCTAATAAGGGCGGGAGACTGCCTTAATTACCTGGCTGTCTATAAGCCCTAAGGAGGTCTTAGCCTTTAGCTTCACAGGTAAGGCAGGGATATCTACGTAAAAGGCGTCTACAAAGCATAAGTCCTCTTTGTTGCTACTGCTACTATTAACTCCTTATTTAATAACATAGAATCCGGATGCCTTAAGGTGAGCCTCTTGGGCTTTAATATTAGAGTAGTTATAAACTTTAACGTGATTTGCGGGATCTCCCTCTCCCCTTTTTAGGGCCTATATCCTAAATATCCTAGGGCAGCGTTCCTATTAGTTATAGGGGCGGGGAGGCAGAGATATATGTTAGCAGGATTCCCTGCGTGCTTTAGTTAATTCCGCTAGCTTACTGTCTATCTTAGTGGCGGGCTTATCTTTGCTATTAATATCCTTAGACTACTATAGCTTGCGTTTATTACCTCTACGTAAGGGGTCTTTTCTAAAGGGCAGAAAATAGCCTTAATAGTAAGTATTATTATACCTACCTCCTAGGTAGTAGCGTTGCTCTTAGCTAGGGGAGAAATAACATTACTCTTAGCTAGGCAAAAAACAATAATATTTAGGTCGCCCCTATCTCTGGGGGCTGCGACTATTCTCTTAGTAGTTATAGCGGCTAGGAGGTTGATTCTAATAAGCATTAATGCTAGGTTTTGCAGAGTCCTCCCTATTAAAGTCTAGGTTGGTTATGTAATACATAGAATCCGTAGTCTTGCCCTTATTAGTGCGTTAGCAAGCCTTGCCTTTAAGAAGGAAATCCCTTAAGTCTTGCCGCTTACTATTAATAAGTTTAATATAGGCGTTCCTATAGTTGGTTTCTACTAGAGTTAGGCAGAGTTACTAGAGTTTGGCGCAGAGCTTATAGTGCAAGCGTATTAGCAACTAGAGGTCGCTAGATTCTTTGTTTGCTCTGGAATAGCAGAAGACCTTTGCGGCAAAGTCTTGTAATAAGGCATTAGATAAAATGTCTTCCTAGGTGAATTTGGCTTAATTAAGCTATATAATAGCGTCCTAGATCTTAATGCCAAATTCCGCCTTAAGTGTAGCGAAGATATTATTAAGACTGCTAAAGATAGTAGCCTTCTCCTTATTATTAAGGTGTTACTAGTACTAAATTAGCGCGGTACTATGGAAGAGATGCTAGATTTAGTTTTAGATCTGTTCCTAATGGTTAGGTCTAGCGCAACTATAGTAATCTTTAATAGCTTAGATCTAGAGGTTTACATTACTAAAGATAGCGGCCTTGCCTTTATGTGTAATAGCCTTGCTATTAATCTTAGCAGGGTCTGTCTTTAGTTATAGGTATCTAATGTTGCTAAGTTTCTATAAAGGGTCTAACGGCCGGTCAGAGGCCGTGCCAGAGTAGGTCTTGGCAGACTAGCCACAGGGTTAGTTATCCGTTCTGTAGGGTACTGCAGGCAAGTGTACATGACTTACACTACAAGTAAGGTGTTATATAGGTAGCGCAATAATGTTATCCTTATGTAATTCCGCTTCGCAAAATTCGGATTATATGTAAGTCCCTTAGTTGTAAGAGGAATCCACTCTTTATAGGCCTACACTATCTAATCTTCTAGTGTTTACCCTAGCATTAGATGCGGCGAAGGATGCGGCAAGTCGTCTAGTGTTAAATATAAAGCCCCACCCATTTAAAGCAATAGGCAGCTGGGCTAATTTCGCCGGGAGTTATAGTTATTTAGCTAGAGTCTGCTTTAAAAGGAAAGTAGTAGTTATTATTTTAATAGTTTAGTTAAGGGCTTCCGCCTGCTAGCGGCAGAATTCCTTAAGGCTCGCTTAGTAGTGCTACTATATATAAAGCATTAGTTGCTAGATATGTTTAATATTACTAAGCTAATGCTACTTTCCTTAGGCGTTAGCGCTTATAGCTAGGAAAGTTAGCTTAGGAGGGTGTCCCTTGTGCTAAGGGGGTAATTGCCTCTTATTTCGGTCAAATCCTGCTAAGCTTGCTAGAATAGTGAATGTAACTATTAGATTTTTAGTGATTTAGTGCAAGGCTAGGAGTCCTAGGGGTATTCCTATGTTAGAATTAGCGCTATAGTAGGGGCCTTCCTGCGAGGAGAGGGTGTTATCCTTAGTTATTAGTGTATTAAGATTTAGAGTCTCTAGCTATCCCTCTATCTAGTTGTCTAAGTTATTCCCTATAGGTTCGTTGTCTTTAAGTATTCTAAAGGTTCCTATTCTAAGGCTGTCTTTAGCGGGTACTAGGCCAGGTCCGGCTAGTGAGATAGTAAGCTTTAGCAGAGAGATTATTACTAGATTTAAAGTCGTGTCTAAAAAATTAAGCAGACTGTTAGATTTAGCGGTTTTAATAGTCTTTTTCACAGTCCTCCACTCTAAAGCAACCACTAGTAGGTCCACAGGATTCTAGTAAGCTAGCCGTGGGACAATAACAGGTTTAGGTTATAGCTAAAGTTACCTGTTAAGATACTAGTATCTCGCGAGAGCTTTAAGGGTTTTAGCGTTCTCTTTTAATATAAGAGGTTGGTTCCTAGCGCGGACTTTGGGGTATTCTTAGTGGAAAGCCTAGAGTTAGTGTACTTATTATATCTATTATTCTAATATGAAGCTTTTAATATAAAGGAGAGGACTAATGCGTTAATCTCGCAGGTTTCCTTTGGTTATTAACATAGAAATTGTGGTTTCTCGCGGAGCGCCTAGGGCGGACAAAAGAAATAGCAATTGCTACTACTTATTACGTGTTAGTTCCCTTACACATAAGGGGGAAGTCCACTAGTTAGGTAGGACTTTGTTATAAAGGTCATAAAGGGTGTTACACCTTACACCTTAGTCACGATAAGTGCTAAAGTATACGTAGTGTATGTAAGTATATAATTAATGATTTCTACCTAAGTCTAGCTGAATCCCTCCTTTGTAGTGAGGGTACCCACGTATTTGTGGAGGTCCCTTCTGGACCGTAACAGTATTGCTTGTTATTTCTTATACCCTTATTATTAATTTGCCTATGTATAAATTAACACTAATTAGTAGTAATTACACTATAGATTAGCTAGATTTACATATCCTGTAGAACACTAGTTTCTGCTTATAATAGCTAATTTGTTATAAAATTAATAAAGTTAATCCTACTAAACAAAGGAAGCAATATAAAAAAGATAATTTTATAATTATAAATAAATTTAATCTATCCCCTTTAGGGAAGCTCTTTAGGGTTTATTTATAAAGCTATTTTGTGCTAAGAAAGGAAGCTTACTATAGTACTATGCTACTTACTTTAATAGGTATAATCTTTTCTCTTTCTAGCCTTAAACGCTTATTAGAGGAATTATTATATCTCTTATTTATTATAAGATTTATTAAGCCCTTAATTTAATTAAATCTATTAGTCTAGACTAATAACTACTATAAATTTCTACCCTTTTACCTGCCCTACTACTTGCTTTAC
>SRQA01001166.1:0-12289 GCA_018360365.1 Claviceps citrina
CCCCCTAAACACCCTATAAGATTAGGCTCCCTAAATCCCTATAATACTAGCTAGTAGTATTAAATCCTATAATAGGTTATAACCCTATAGGCAACCATAAGCTCTTATAAAACCTAGAAGATTATTACTACTAGGGGAGCTAACTTAACCCTTAGTAAGAACTAAGCAATATTTCCCTTACTCCTCCTGCTCCTACTAGGAGCTTCTATAAACTAAACTAACCTCCTACGGTAGTTAGTATAGTAAATTAGCAAAGATATTTACACACAATAAGAGCGGCACCTTATAGGCCTCCCTAAGGCTTAGGGCAAGAGCTAACGCAATAGTTAGCTCCCCTAGGCCTTCCTAACTTTAATAGGAGATCTTATAAGCCTACTTAATAATAGCCTTAAGGGTTAGTTCTAGACCTAGGTATTAAAGTAGCTTAGATATAGGATTTACTACTATAATAAAGGCCTAAGGGAAACGTTCCTTAATAAGGATAGTAGTAATGTACTGCTATACCTAATAATAACCTTAATTATTAGAGATCTTATAAGCATTTTTATCCTTTACTTTACTCCCTACTAGAATTAGACCTAGTAATAGCATTATAGAAGATTATAAACCTTTATAAGATTTACTCTAATAAGGAAAAGTATAGTAAAGAGATATATAACTTCTTTAATAATAAGCTAAAGACTTTCTAAGCCCTTTATAAGCAAATTAACCTCCTAAAGTCCCTCTTTTATAAGGTATTTCCTATAATACTTAAAGGAAAAGCTTTAATATATTATAAGGACTTTCTCCTTAGTAAAAGCATAACTTTTACCTAAATAGTTAAATCTATTAAAGACTGCTTTAAAACTATTAACACTACTTAGCTTTATTATAATAACCTCCGTATAATTACGCTACATAAGGTAATAAGAGAAAACCCTAAAAAAAGCATGCTTAAGGCCCTTAACCTCCTCTTTAACAAGATTATCTCTCTTTATTATAAGACTAGAGGCCACGTAAACAATAAGATTAACATATAAAACACGCTTCTTACTGCTATTAATAATATCCCTAAATATAGCCTTATAGCCTATAATAGCCCCTTTACATATAAGGACCTAATATTAAAGCTCTAGAAAAGTATTAGAGTAAAGCAAGCTAAAAGAAACGCTACTAAGCGTAGTGTATTCTATTAAAAAAAGGCTAAAGTTAACTCTAATACTATATTCTACACTAATTATTACTACGGGAAGAATCATGACTTCTAATAGCAATAACGCAAGCCCTTTATCTATTATAAGGGCCGCTGCTTTATCTATAAGAAGCAAGGGTGCTAGTCCACAAAGCACTTTGCTAAAGAACGTAAGGCGTTACAAAGGCGTTAGAATTAATCCAAATTCTATTGCAGTAGGCTAACAGAGCAGAAGTAGTAGCAATTCCTTACTTATATTAAGGGCAAGGACAATAATAGTTATAATCCTAATTGTTATGGACTGGCCCTATTGCTACTGCTAATAGGCGTTAGAATGCTATTAAAAGACATAAAGAGAAAGGAAGGAAAGGTAATATAAAGACCCTATTATGCCCCCTTTATACCCTTACTACAAATACCCCCCTGTTATTATGCGTAAGCCCTACGCGCGAGGCAAGGTGCGCATAACTACTAATACACACCTGTATTAGCCCTATATTAGGCAAAGCCTAATACTATTATATAGCCTTCTGCCCTAGGTAGTAGCTATGCTACACAAACGCTGCTTATATAAAAGCGTTAGGTTAGTAAGAAAAAGCTACAGGCAAGTAAATTAAAAAATAAAACATCCCTATTATATTAAACGCTGCTAGGGGAGGTAAGCTAGCCTAGCTAGGACAGGCACTAGACTAGTAAGTTAAGGAGATAGTCTAGGGATAGGCAGCAGACTAAGACAGAGGAATGTAAAACTAAATAAAACTATAAACCCTACTAGGCAGCGCAAATAAGTAATATAGTAAATATAATAGGCGTGGTGTAGGCATAACACACTATACTAAATAGCTAGTATAAAAGCGAGACATAGGCTATTAATAGTTACTAGTAGTTAGACTATGTTTAAGCAACCTGCCTAATGTTAGTACTTAGTTAGAGTAAGGTGCTTGTATTAGGCGCAAGAAGCAAGTTATTAATAGCTAGCATAGCTAGCTAGTATTATAAGAACCTATAGTTATTATTATTCGTGCGTAACACCTAGACTAGATAATGCTATATTAGACGCCTATTAGAGGTATAAAAACCTTGTCTTATCTGCCCCTAGAGTCTTACTAACTATCCTTCTTTATCCCCTTTATTATAAAAAGTTTTTGTTTTATTACCTATTGCCTCCTTATAGACTTATTATTATGCCTAAGCTTACTCTATATTACTAAATCCTATGCTTAGTTACTTACTATATTATAGCTACCCTAAGGCCTACTACTACTATAGTACCTGCTGCTACTATACTACCTAGGCTATACCTAGGCGCTATTTCCCCTATATAGCTTTTAGAATATTAGTAAGTAGCCCCTACCTGCCCTAGTTACTTATATATACCTATAGCTACTATAGCCTTCCCTAGGCGCGCTACACTAGCCCTTATAACCGCCTCTTAGTGTATAAGGTAATGTCTTGCTCTTATACTAGCACTAAGTATAGGCCCTAGGTAAGTTTATTATAAAAGGAAACTCTAATAAGAAGGGTAATACTATGCCTATAACTATTAACCTACCTTGTATTTAATATATCCTTATTACTATCTAATTAAGTAGACTAGACTATAAGTATAGTCCCCGCGGGAAGTTATATAAGAGCTATTAAAAGGGCTACTAAAAATATATATAGGATACGTATATGCTAGCGGCTAATCCTTATATTAGGCACACTATGCGCGCCCTAATATAAGCTATAGCTAAAGGCTGCGCTATTATTATACTAAAGGTATATTACAAGGGGATCTAGTAGATTTAGATAGCTACTATCTTAATACCTAAATTCTATGCCTTAGGTAATAGATTTACTAACCTATACTACTATACTAAATATACCCTAGTTACTATCTAGACTATTTATAATACCTCCGCTACTACTATACCTACTAATAACACGCCTATTATAAGGAGTGCTATGCCTACACTACCTAGTAATGTAGCTACTAACCTATTCCTTATATCCCCTAGCGCCCTTATCTAGGGTATTATATAATTATTAGTTTAACCCCTTGCCTAGCTTAGAAGCGTGCTATTTATATAAGGGGAGTAGAATGCCTAGGCTATAGCTAGCTACTAGTAGTATACTATATAGTCCTTTAGGGCTATATAAAGGGCTATAGAAAAGCAGATAGTAATATTATAGAGTGTTATATAGCTGCTATAGTAATCCTATAGGCCTAGCCTATAGGTAGAGGAATTACTAAACACCCCCTAATACCCCTAATATACTTTATAAGGGTATATACTAGAGAGCTATTAACACTACTAAGAGAGAGATAAGAGGGATATATAGGTAATTTTAATAGTACTATCCTAAATATAGTATAATACCCCCTCCCCTAACCCTTATAATAATAAGCTACCCCTAGAGTTACTTAGTAACTAATATAAGGTTTACTAAGGTAGGGGAGGAAGAAGGGTAGGTAGGAGAGAGGGGGAAGGAGACTAATTAGGGGTAAGTTAGGCCCTAAGTAGTAAATATATATAGCTTTATAAGAGAATCTTATTTAAGAACCTGCTAGGGACTATTATTATACTATATACTGCCCTATTTTGCCTTATAGTCTGCTAGGGCCTATATATTTACTAGGTTCTTAAGTAGCTTTTATATTAGTATTAAGTGTCCTACCTATTTAATAAGGATATCCTAATAGTGCCTATAGCCCTATGTATTATAGGCTGCTAGCACCTTCTTAACCTAGTATTTCTTATAGAGCTTATTATTCTTATTATTTTGCACTTATATAGGCCCTAGGTATATATTACACTAGGGCTAGCTAGGGAGTAGATTAGTAGTAGTATGCTTAATAAGGTTAATATAAAAGATAGGGTAAATACCCTAGGGCATATTAAGATAGACTATTAGTAGTATAGGGATAGCTATAATATAGTACTTAGCCACTACCTAGTCTAGCTTTTTAGAGGGGCAGTTAGTTTTAATATAGTAAAGGGAGAGCTATACCTAGTCCCTAACCTAGAACCGCTCTATAAGGCAATAGAAGGCAGCTATGCTATCCTATTATTATTACTAAGTAAAGGCAATAGCTACCTAGGCTAGCTTAGAAGCCTCCTAAAGTTATAAGGCAAACTAGGCTGCCTATCCTATGCCTATAATAGCGCTAGGAGTAAGGTTTGTAGGAACCTAGACTAGATTAATATTATATTTATAAAGTAGCTAGTTTAGACTAAAGCTAGTAATAGAGGAAGCCTAATTATTAAGCGTAAGCTAGCATACTATTAGGTGCTTAGGCTAATTAAACTATAAGAAGAAAATATAAAAATATAGGATAGCCTATACCTTCTAGTTAGCCTACTCTATGCCCTTATTAGTCTAGGGGTAGTAGGAGGTAGAAAGTAACTATTTAGTCTTAATAATTAAGCATAAGGTAGTTTAGAACTTACTTAGCTAGTCTAAGCTATAGTTAGTAATAATAAAGGTAGGGAACTTATAGAACTATTATTAGCATATCTTAAACCTCTTTGTGTATGCCTTAGCAGAGATACTAGTTATAGCCTTAAGCTAGATAAACTTAGAAAGGCAGTTTATAATTACTATAAGGAAAGAGGGATTAGATAGCCTGCGCGTAGGCAGGCCTATTATAAAGTTAACTAAGATCTAGGACTAGAAGTGGTTAGGAATAGGGAGGGGTTTTAGAAGGCCTTGCTGCTGCTAGTAGCTCTTATAGCTACTATAGTAGTAATAATTCTAGATATAGTAGGTAATGTCTTAGGATATGCTTGCTTAGTAAAATTATTACTAAAGGGTTTAGAAGGTAGTGTTATAACCTAGATAGCCTACTACTAGTAACTTATAGCACTCCTAGATAAGGGTAGTTATTAATAGCTTTTATTAAGGTACCTATATTTAGCTATAGAACTAAAGCACCCTATAAGCGCTAATACTATAGTTTATAATCTACTCCCTTATCTTAGCCTTTATAGGGAATTATTATATATTCCTGTAGATAGTAGTAAGGCAGTAGTAGTATACTATATTATAAGTAACTGCTATATCCTAGAGCGCCTAAAGGTAAGGAGAGGAAAAGACTTAGTTACTAAAGGGTAGTATAATATTAGTGCTAAAGGGGTTAGGGTTACTTATAAAAATAGCCTAGATAAATAGAGGTTAAAGGAGATAGCTATGCTATAGGGTTAGCCCTACCTTATCCTAGCCTTATTAGGAGAGCGTATTAGTATACTACTAGTACTATGTAGGTTAGTACTATAGGTAGTAATAATACTATAAGAGTGTCTTAGCCTAGTAAGCCTAATGCTTAGTTATAATTTTAGGGGTTATAAAATACTTAAGGCTTTTATAGTTAGTGTAGATAGTAAAGGGCTTAGAGATACTCTAGAGCTTAGCTAACTATACCTTAAGGCAGGAAATAATAGCTAGGAGCTCCTTATTATAAATAGTGTAATTCCGCTAAGGGGGGGTTAGCTAGGCTAAGTAGTAGGCAATAAGGTACTAAATGCTATTTGTCTAGAGCTAAAGGAGGTAACTACTAAGGGTAATACTAGAGTAGTTTACCTTAACTATTATGTCCTAGTTAGGGTCCTATTAAGCTAGGATTAGGTCTAAGATAAAGAGGCGCTTAAGCTTATTAAAAGTATAGGCCTCCCGCTACCCCTAGATAAAGGGGATGCCCTTCTTTATAAGATTATAAAGGGGGTTAGTAACTTAGGAGAAATTTAGAATAAAGTTATAGTAAAAATTCACAAAACTAAGGAAGCTATGTATACTTTATAGCTTTGTTAGGGCTGCCTAGTCCTAAATAGCCTAGACTTTAGTAGGGTTAGGGCGTATGCTTTTGCCTGCTATAATAATATACCTAAGGTAGTAAACCTATTAGGTAGTAAAGACAAACTTATTAAGGTTAAGGTAGAGGCCTGCTGCCTATAGGCGGCTAAAAACCGCGCGAACCTTCTGCAAATAGTTGCGCCTTAAGCTACTAGAATAAACTAGGATATTATCTAAGTATGCTGTAATAAAGTTACTAAGGGCATTACTAAGGGCGTTATTAATATAACACTAGAAAGTAGCAGGCATACCCGCTAGGCTAAAGGGGCAGATAAGCTACTTAAATAGCCTAAACTACGTCTGGAACGCTATAAAAGCCTTATCCCCCTTAGTAACCTATAGCTTATAGAAAGCCGCCTAAATATCTACCTTAGTAAACTATTATATATAGGCTAGAGAGCAAAGGGTTTCCTTAATAAGAGGTAATAGGTAGCAGTCCTGCTTTATAATCTTATTAAAAGCATAGTAATCCACACAAAACTACTAGCCCTTACTAGCCTTCTTAACTAAGAGGACTAGAGCGGCTGCTAAAAAAAAGCTAGCTTAGATCTATTCCTTATCTAAGAGCTTTATAAGCTGCTGCTAGAGTTTAAGTAACTAGTCCTAAGGTATAGAGTATAATAGGCCTTAAGGGAGAAAGGGGAGGGACTTATTAGGAGACTTATAAAGATAAATATAATAGTCTAAGGTATTATAATAGGGTAGGAGAGCGTCTGCCTTAGACTTATTAAAGAGATTAGTAAAGTTATAAAGCTTAGCTAGCAGGGCTGCATAGGGGTCCTTAGGCTATAACTTAGGCGTAGTAACCTAAAGGATAGATATTAACTTACGTAAGCTAGTGCCTATAAACTAAATAGTTATATCCTAAAGGTAGCAAGCTTGCTTAGCTATAGCCGCAAAGGCAGACTCTATTATGCCCTATATAGCCTTGCCCTAGGCGTAACTTAAGAACTCCTATACTATAAGGCCTTCTGCTACGCCTATTATTAACTCCTACTAAGTAGTATAGAAGGTAATATTATAGTGTTTTATTTATAATAGGCTAAAGATTATATCCTAGGCAAGGCCTAGGACTATATAAAGGCAGATAAATAACTACTAGCTATTAATATTAATTACGGCGCGGGCGAGGTAAGTAATACTAGACTCCCTCTTAAGTGCCTATTATCCCTATTATTAAACCTTAATAGTAGTCCTTACCTAGTGCCTTAAAGGCAGCTAGATAAGCTTAAGGCCTAGCTATTAAGCAGCAGACTTACTAATAGTACTATAGTACTTATAGCTATAGTTAATTAGGGTGTTTATAAAGGAGGATAAGTTAAAGGGAATAGAAATAGAGAATACTAGGTAATTTATATGTTTATAAATTTTATTATACTTTATTAACTCTACCTCCTTTTAACCTAGAGTCTGCTGCGTAATAGAGCTTAGAAGCCCCTACGTAAGACTTACTATAGGGGCTAGTTTTTTCTTATCCTATCCTTCTCCTTCTCCTTATACTTATAGTTATTAGCCTTAGTAATAGCCTGCTAAATATAGACCTTAGGCTAAAAAGGGGGAAGGAGGGAGTAGTTATAAGCTATATAACTTATTTCTTTATAGTGTAAGTAAGCACTAGACTCCTAGTAATACGCTATCTCCTAGTTAGTTACTTACTTAGCTTGCGCCTAAGTAGAGGGCAAGGCTATATCCTTAGCCTTTAGCTTTTTCTTCTTCCTGCCCTTACCTTAGGTTCTTATAGTATTTACCCTAAATATAGCTATATCCCCCTTGTAGTTAGTAATATAGTAATACTAGGCTAGAGGATTTGTTAGATGCCTAGTATAAAAGCAATCCTTAAGTATAAAGGTCTTAAAGTTTAAGGCAATAGCATAGTACTGCTTTATAGTAGTGTTATAGCTATTATAAGAGATACTATAGCTAACACACATGCTATATATTTGCTTATTAAGCGTATAGCGTAGCTTAGTAAGACAGACCTTATTATTCTAGCTTATGCTACTAGTAAGGGAGAGTTTCTACTTAAAGTAAATAAAGAAGGTAGAGAAGGATTTATTACTAGCCTACTCTATTTAGTTAAGTTTAGTAAGGGCTATCTTATAGTAATAAGGGTTAGAGTAAAGCTTAGAGAGATAGTCTAGAAAGGCAGCTAGGTTATAGTAAATAAGGTCCCCCTTTTTAAAGAATAAGGTAACCTTAGCTTAAATAAAAAATAAGAGGTTCTAGTAAATAAATATCTACTAGTTTATAGTAAAACTAATAAAGTTATAATCTGCTTATAGCTTATATACTATAAAGAAGCGCTAGGCATTAAAGGTAGATTATTTGCTATTATAAGGAAAGCTAGTTAGAATTAGCTTATAGCAAACTAAAAGCATAGTAGGAGGGGAAGGGAGGTTAGTTACCTTAGAAAGGAGGGTTATATTAGCAGGCATAGGAAGGGATATAGCTAAGGTAGTAGTAGTAGCGGATTAGATTATATAGTTAGTAGTAGCTTATGTAGCCTAAATTATAGCTATAGTAGTGTCTTCCCGCTCCTATATAGTATTAAGGCGCTATTATATAGCTATAAGGGTGTTACCTTATGTAGTTAGAGTTATATTAATGTAGTTAAGAATTACTATTATATCTTCTGCTATTAGAGAAGCGGGTTTGTTAGCCCATGCGTTTGTGTTTGTATTTAAAGGCATATTAACTTATTTTAGTAGCTAAAAGAAACGTAAGGCTAAAGGATATCTTTTAAATATTATAGACTAGCCTTATTACTACTACTAATAGGCATTAGAATACTATTAAAAGATATAAAGAGAAAGGAAGGAAAGGTAATATAAAGACCCTATTATACCCCCTTTATACCCTTGCTATAGATACCCCCCTATTATTATGCGTAAGCCCTACGCGCGAGGCAAGGTGCGCATAACCACTAATGCGCACCCGCATCGGCCCCACATTAGGCAAAGCCCAATACCATCACACTAATAACCTTAAGCAATTAATCCTTAAGACTAAGGTAATAATAGCTTCATTAGATAAGACTAAAAAGGACAACTACTCTAATCCTCCTGCAAGTCCTTTGCAATTCCTTACTATAGCATTACAAAGGTTAACACTCTTAATAGAAATCCCTAATAGTAGCAAGGTACTTAAGATACTTTAAGACTAGTTATTTAAACACGCCCTTTACTATAGTAATCCCTATAAAGAGCCTTAGTCTAATAATATTTTCCTTGCTAAAGCACACTATTTAGAAAAGACCTTTAAAGGCATCCTTCCTAACACTAGCGCTGTAGGAGTCTTTATAGTTAGCATTACTTAAGCCTAAGCCCTTTTATGCCTGTTTCCCTTACTACAAATTAACTAATTCGTAAGTTAATATAATATTGCCTTTAGCGCTAGAAAAGCATTATTACTAGGTTCTTTAAAGGTTCCTATAGTGCTTAGAAAGATTAAATTCCACATGCTACTAATAGCAACACCCTTCTTATTCTTAATTACTAATATAAACTATATAAATATAAAGCTTAATAACCTAAGGAACCTGCTAATTTAAGGCATAAAAGAGATCCTTATAACCTAATAATAGGGTTATTTATAGTAGGATCTTAAGCTAACTATAGTAGTTACCTTCTTCCTTATAAAAACATAACTTTAGTAGCTTTATTAATATTTTAGTTACCCTTTAATTAGAAGACTATAAAAGGTTCTTTATAAAGCTAGTAAGGAATTTAACCTAAAGATCTTACAAAAGATTACTAGTTTCTGCAAGTAATGTTAACTTTATAGCAAGAGCCCTAGCTAATTTAAGTTTACTTTAAAAGATAACTATAAGTTTAATTATAAGATTATTATTAATATCCTCTAAATTAATAGCAAGCTAGTCCTTTATATTATAAATTCTACTATAGCTTTCTAAGCTACCTGTTTTCTTAAACTAAGGAAGCAGACTACTAAAGACGTTTAGGACACTATTAGAGCTTATTAGATTAATAGTTATCTTAGACTGCCTAAATAGATTGTTTATAATACTAGGAAGAACTTTGTGTTAGTGGAATTCTATTAATATGCCTAAGGGTTAGTAATTAAGGTTAACAAGGTCCCTATAGAAGCTTATAATAGCATTAGAAAGGTTAAAAGATATTACGCTCCCCTCTAACATGCGTATAGCATTATTAAAAGCAAACTTAAAGACTATATATAGCAAGACTACCTTCTTTAAATAGCTATAAAAGCTATTAATAACTCTGCTAGCCTAAACAGCCTTATTCTAACACTCCTTATATTTAGGGCATATCTGTAACTATTATAGGATTTACTACTAGCGTTTTCTATTATTTAACGCGCTAAAGCAATTTATAAAGCTACCTTTAAAGCCTGTAGATTACTTATAAAGCGCTAGATTAGTAATGCCCTTGCCTACTATAATAGGCCTAACACTCTCCTAACCTACTAGATCCCGCTATAATCTAAGGTATAGGTCTAGCGCAAGAAAGGTAGTTAGTAAGGTCCTTATAGACTCTTAGCTATAGAAAGCATAACCTATATAGTAAAAATGCCTTTAGGACTAATAAAATTTAGATCTATTATTATAAAGCTATTCCTGTATAATTTAGGCAATCTAAAGATTATAGCTAATAAAAAGACCCTTCCTCCTCCACCTACTAATAAGAATAAAGAGAATTATAATAACTAACTATATAAACTAATAAAGAGAGTTACCTTTAACTTTCCTAATAAGAGTACTATTAAAAGGTAGCTTATTAAGCAAGGCAGAGGCAGACTACAAAAGACCCCTCTAATTAACTAAGACTTTAAGAAATTAATGCTTTAAGGCACTTTACTTACTAAAGCATTTCTTACTATAAAAGAAGAAGGAGATCTTGCCCTTGCTTATTAACTCCGCTAGTAAGGTATTGTAAAGACTATAGGAGCACCTTTTAAGGCATCCTAGCAAAAGGAACTTAACACTTTACTCTAGCAAGAAGTCTTCTAACTTAAGATTTATAACACTAAAAAACATAGTATATAATATATCTTTAATAGCTATTTTATAGATAAAATTAAAGGCAAAGGCACCCTAGCACTGTATAAAAAATTATAACTTATAGTGCAAGCTTATAATAATACTAGTAAGCAAATAATCTTAACCTAGGCTCCTATAATTTAATAGGTAAGTTAATAGTTAATTATAACTTTAGCTCCTTTACTTGCGAAAAAGAATATCTTTATTAAGCTAAGAGATATTATATAAGCCTATGTTTAATTTATTATAAGCCTTAACTATAAGATCCTATGCTAATTACCTAAAGAAGTTAGAGATTAGTATTCTCCTAGCATAATTATAGTAATTATTAAGCCTCTTTATAAAATCCCTAAGGCTAGCACGTACTAGTAGGTAATGTACTAGAAGTATTATTATAAGAAGTTATTTATAATGCCTTTTATATATAACCCTTGCCTCCTTATTAGCAGCTCTATAGATAAATTTAGTATTATAGGCATGCAGACTAATAATACCCTTATCTTAGCTAATTAACTGTTTTTTAATTAAAAAAAAAACAAACTATAAGCTACTAAATTCCTTGCTAAGCTAAAGAAGAAGCTTATAATAAACTACCCTTTAATCTTTAATAGTTATAAGCTTACCCTTAATGCTAATTCCTTTATTTTTCTTTACTAAAAAGGGTAAATTAGTAAGCTTTAACTTATTAATAAAGATCTAAAGAAGCGCTAAGAGGAATATTATTAATAAAGAGCTTATAAAGTATATATTGCTATAATCTATTAACCTAAAGCCGCCTTTAACCTCTCTTCTATAGCATAAAGGTAAGATCTTATAAATAAGGATATTAAATTCCTTAATAAGAGGCTTTAGTAGTAGATAGATTACCTAGATTAAGGGCTATATTATATCCTAATTAACCTTAAAAGAGCGAATCTTTTTGTTTTTATTAACAAATCCTTTACAAATAACAAAGACTTTAGCTCTTAGATTAGATACCTTATTATAATTAGAAATAAGGACTTTAGTAAGGCTTAATTTATAATAAAAGGCAACATTATCACGTATAGCTTAACAAAGTGCAAACGTATTATACGCAGCGCCCTTGCTTCTAAATTATATAGTATAGTTTAAGGTGCTAATATAGCCTACATAATTAGCATAACTATTAAGATAATTACAAACTAGCTTAATCTGCCTAAAATTCTAATAATCCTGTGTATAAATTTAAATTCGCTATATAAATGCCTTATTAAGCTTAGTACTACTAAAGAGAAGTAATTAAT
>SRQA01001167.1:0-12287 GCA_018360365.1 Claviceps citrina
GTCGCGCGCATTCGCGGCCAGGATGTCCTCCCTCGCCGCCGCGAGGGCCGAGTGTACGGCCTCGAGGGCGGCGTTGCGGGCCGACGGTGCCAGGGAGGCGAGCGTGAAGGAGGCCGTCTTGGCGGCCTGGGCGACTGCCTCGGGGGATGCGTTTGTGAGGGACATTTTTTCTTTGGGAGGGCCTTTCTTTGCCTTTCCTTTCCTTCTTCTTTTGCTTTCTTTTTGGCTTCTTCTTCCTCTGGCGTGCGAAAGGAGGGGGGTGCGGGGGTTTTTTTTCTTCTTATAGCTTTATAGCGAGGCCGAAACGCGGACGGATGAGGCAAGAGGCGAAGAGGCGAAGAGGGAGAGGGAGGGATGGAGATGCGGTGATTTCTTGCTGCTCTGCCTGCAACTGACGTTGGAGGTTGAAGGAGGGTTGCCCCGCCGTGGGGTCGACGAAAAATCGCGCCACCAGGAAACAAAGACGCGCATGATGTGCGTGTGAACCAACTCTAATTCGGCAAGACTGGAATGCTGTGTACCTGCTGCCCAGTGGGCAATCGGGTAGCCTACCAGTGCCCAGTCCTTCGTGACAGCTGCACAGGAACAGGAACAGGACCAGAGCGATATTGCCTCTTCGCCCCCAAGACGTGCAACCAAATCCCCCACGCCGCCATCGGCGAGTTGCCTCGTCCGAACAAGAGCACCAATGGTTCGCCACAGACACGACAAAAACAGACATCAACCAACAACGCGGCCAGCAAGCGCCACGCCCATACAGCACTCGTACTTTTTTTTTTTTCTACCAAGCATCACACACACAGTCGGTCAGTACTCGCTGTCTGCGCCACGCCAAACGCGCGAACAAATCTCCCGCGTCCGGTCTCCCCCTCTCCGCACATGATACATGATCCATCTCTCTAGCAAGTACAAATGTATGGGCCCAAGGTCAGGCAGGGGCCCCCATTTTCCAAAAGGGGAAGAAAAAAAAAGAGAAAGAGAGAAATAGACTCCAATGCGCATTTGAAAATTATGTCAACAAGTATCAAGAGTTTTTAAAACAGCGCCATTCCTTCTACTTCTGGTTCTCGGGTCGCAGAGAGCTGCAGCGAAAAAAAAAAAGTCAGCATGATAAAAGCACTGCGTCAAGGCTCACTTGTTTGACCTGCAAGTGAGCCCATCACGGGTCGTCACAAACGTACCGAACGGCCTTGCCGGCTCTCCAGATCTCCAGGTTGCGAATCTCCTCCATCTCGGCCTCGTATCGCTTGCGGTAATCGGCCTGGCTGTTGTATTCCAAAGATCGCTTGGTCTCGGAACCATCCTTGACAGCATCGTACAAGTCGTTGAACACGGGCTTCAGCGCAGCCTTGAACTTGGGAGTCCAGTCGATGGCGCCGCGGCGGGCCGTGGTGGAGCAGGCCTCGTACATCCAGTCCATGCCGTTGGCACCGATCAGAGGGTACAGGCTCTGGGTGGCCTCCTCGACCGTCTCGTTGAAGGCTTCGCTGGGGCTGTGGCCACGCTCACGCAGCACCTCGTATTGAGCCAGGAACATGCCGTGGATGCCGCCCATCAGGCAACCGCGCTCACCGTACAGGTCAGAGTAGACCTCCTTCTCAAACGTGGTCTCGTACAGGTAACCGGAGCCAATCGCGACACCCATGGCGACGGCCTTCTCCTTGGCCTTGCCAGTAATGTCTTGGAAGACGGCGAAGGAGGAGTTGATGCCACGGCCCTCACGGAACAAAGATCGGACAGTGCGGCCGGAACCCTTGGGAGCGCAGAGAATGACATCGACGTTGGTGGGCACGTCCACCTTGGTGAGGTCCTTGAAGACGGGGGAGAAACCGTGAGAGAAGTAGAGAGTCTGCGTGTTCACAAACGGTCAGTTTTTGCTCGTCAGGTCCAAAAGCTCAAGGCAGGAGGAGAGATGGCGGCATGGGGAGAGTAAAGCGCACCTTGCCCTCGACGATCTGGGGCTTGATGGCCGGCCAAGTCTCAGACTGGGCAGCATCGGACAGCAGGTTCATGATGATGGTTCCACGGCCAATGGCCTCATCAACCTCGAACAAAGTCTTGCCAGGGACCCAGCCATCCTGAACAGCATCGTTCCATGACTTGCCGTTCTTGCGGACACCGACGATGACGTTGAGGCCGTTGTCGCGCAGGTTCAAGCCCTGACCGTGGCCCTGTGAGCCGTAGCCGATGAGCGCCAGGGTGTCGTTCTTGAAGTAGTCCTGTCGACGCCAGTCAGTATGCCTTGTAAAGAAAACAAAATATCGACACGTTTTTTTGACACGAATCGATTCGTCCGTTTTGGTAGAAAATGGGCATGACTTACCAAGAGCTTCTCCTGGGGCCAATCAGAGCGCTCTACAAGAAAAAAAAAAAAAGTCAGCGAACCCGTCTACATCAACACCTCCGTCCGTCCCGACACAGACATCAATTGATATGCGAAAAAAAAATTGCGCCTCTTACCATAGACATCCTCCTTGTGACCGGCAAAGTCCATCGTCTTCACACCACGAACCTGCTGGACGGCAGCGCCGACAGCGGGACGCGCAGCCGTAGCAGCACGCACAAGCTGTCTGGCGGCGATGAAGGAGCGCTGCTGCACACGCGGCGCGGCCAGCTGGCGAGCTGCGCGCAGGGACTTGGAGAAACCTCGCGAGGCCATTGTGATCTTCGGAAGACAAAGGATTGGGGTCTCTGGTGGGATAGGTTGATGGACGAGGGAGAGGGGGGGGTGCGAGAAAGATTGCAGGAACAGCAGGCAGCGAAGGGGATGGGAAAAAGACCAAGCTTTTGTCTTGGACGGGGGGGAAAACCGGAAACTCGGGGGGAATGCAGAGGCACGGCCTGCGCTGCGGGAGCCGATCTCGCTGCTGTCGCTGCTGCAATTGGTGCCT
Source organism: Claviceps citrina (assembly GCA_018360365.1). Lineage (NCBI taxonomy): Eukaryota > Fungi > Ascomycota > Sordariomycetes > Hypocreales > Clavicipitaceae > Claviceps > Claviceps citrina. Next base: position 2,892 of record SRQA01001167.1, read on the forward strand.
GCGAGGGTCGGCGAGCTGTCCACAACGCTGAAAAACTGCAATTTCTTCCCGCACCCCGAAATTCCCTTGCAGTCCATTTCCCCCCCGCCCAATTAGCATATGTCCATACACATCATGTCCAAAAAGCGGGCTATTCACATAAATCCCCCGGGCCCGCGCGCAATTCTCGCCATCCCCAGCACGTGGGCGTAGGTCAAGCCTCTCTCCCTCGCTCCGAAACGCCCTCCGGCATGGGATCCCATCACACGCTCCGCTTCCGCAGCAACGGCTTCTCCTCCACAAACGGGGTCAAAAAGTGCTGGGCACGACCGTGGACTGTGATTGACTCGGAAGAAGAAAGACGTGTGCCATCACATCATAGATACCTAGGTTGGTAGGGCTGCTATACTACAAAAAATCCAGGTTGCTGACGAATTCGATACATGCTCCAGTTGCCTACTATGAATATGGGACTCGCCACGTCGCCTTTTTTTTTTTGGATTAAATTGTTGATTTGTTTTCCATTTGTAATCTTGGCAAATAATCCCAAATTCCATGGCCTTTCCTCCCATACGCCACATGACTCCAATCTATGCAATGCTGTTGGCAAAATAAGCGGCTACTCGATCTTCTTTTTATTTCTTCCTCTTCAAGACGAAGCTTTCTTTTGATGGTCTTCCCTCGACCAGCTCCTCGTGACGGCCCCCCCATCTCATGGGAGCACCTTGGTATACGTCACCTCCTCCTTGGCGCTGTTCATGATCCTGCCTCCGCTCATTGCTGTCCGCACATTCCGCTTGAACAGCTCTCTGTTGTTCTTGAGCTCATCGGCCGCCTCCTTGTTCAGAGGATCCTTTGCATTGGGGTCCAGGAAGATGTGCTGACGGGCGCATAGTGTCAGCAACACGCGCGGGGTGCGGTCCAGATTCTCTTCCCTTCATCTTTTCTTTTTTTTTTTTTTTGTCTTCCCTTACCTGCAGCCCAATGAGAACAAACTTGAGCGTCACAACCGGCTTCCAGTCCTCCCGCAGAATATTCAAGCACACATTCCCCTCCAAGTCAATGTTGGGGTGGTAAATCTTCTGCCGACACCGCACCTTGGGTGGCTCATGCGGGAAGTTCTGGCTGGCCGAGAAGTCAAACACGAATCGTCCGCCCCGGTACATGCCCTCGTCCGGCTCGATGATGAGCGCAAAGTTGAGAATGTCGTCCTTGTCTTTGTATTCGGTGTTGAGCATCTTCTTCAGTGATTCGTCCTGGTCAATCTCGGCCAAGTCTGTTTTTTATTTTATTTATTTTATTGCTCACGAGGTTTGAGGTTAGTGTAGTTGTCCCTGTCAGCCATGGCTTCCTCGAATACCCTAATAGTGGTATGTGGTGTTGAGGGCACGCATGCATATACGTACCTGTTTGGATCCGCAACTGAGCAGCAGTCACCTTCTTCTTCTTCCCCCCAGCAGCCAAGGCTTCGGCATTCTCAGCCTCCTTCTGCGCTTTTTTCTAGAACATGTACGGCGCCCCCGCCCCCCCAAAATCTCCATTAGTATCCTGTGTCTGTCTCCCTGGAAGGCGTGTTGAGCCTTCTTCTTTGGCATCACCTTCAAAGTTTTGTGTAAAAAAAAAAAAAAAAAAAAAAAAAAACAGAGAAAAACAGGCAGAAATCTCTTCCAATACCATACCATAGACCATATTTTCAGCATCTTCGGCTGGGGGATTTGGATAGCCCACGAGAAACGAGGCGCGGCGCGTTCTGAATGGGGACCGGACCGATCGTGGACAGCCGCGCGTGGGGGTGGGGGCGCGCGGTAGGGCAGAGAAACAGGCGCAAGATGGATAATTTGACGAAATTGCAACAAGAGAGAGAAGACAAGACAGAGACGTGCAGATGAATTAGACGCGTCTCCGGTCGTGAGGAGGGAGCTTGTGGTGACCGACTTGGTTGCGCTGACGCAGAAGCTGCATTGCTCATATCCCGCCCCGCCTGAATGAACGACGGATGCTGCCGATAAGATAAGACTCGGAACCCGTCTCCCACGTTCCGGGGTTTACGCGCCACTCAGTTTTCATGACAATGCCTATGCTCTTCCCCCATCACTTCCTCCCAACACCAGAACGCAGTACTCGAGTCGGGCAGCTCTAACGGCTTGCTTTCTATAGCAAAAGCTACATGATCTACACATTTCGCAGGCCGCTTTTTGAAAATGGCAGATACAAAATCGTTACAGGGCGACCGGCTCGCACACAAAACCTTTCTTTCGTCTAATTCCGAGGACCATCCATGGCAGAGTTCCTCCTCCCAACGCAATGTCACAAAATGTCACGCATAATCCAACTTCCGGACCGACGACGCCCTTCATCTTCTGGCAAAGCAGCACATGATGCCCGTCCTGCCCAAGAACCACAAAAATCCAAAAAACCGGACCAGCGACAACACAGCCGTGGCGTACAGCAGGAACTTGAAGAAGTTGGCGGTACGAACCGACGCGCTTTTCTGCGACGTGTGAGTAAATTGTGCAATATAATGAGTCTGCCGTTGGTGGAGAGATGGGTTTTTTGCACTTACACCAATACCGAATGTGTCAAAATTGTCGCTCGTAATGACAACGACGAGGAAAATGTTGGAGAAGAGCCAAGACACGACCAGACCGGTTCGGAAAGACTTGTACGAGTCCTCCACGTCCTTGGTCTCCACCTCATCTTCCTGCTTGAAGGGTGCCAGCGCTCGTCGTACGGTGTACTCGAACTGGCTGTCGATGTCTTCCTGCTCGTATTCAATCTCTTCCACTACCACTTCGTCATTCTTCTTGGTCACGTTGGCAGATGGAAGCGCCTCGGCCTTGTCTGAACCTTTTGTCCCCCACGAGACATCATGCCAGTTGTTGAAGGCGTAGACCATGAGAATGTTGATGTAAGTTGACATGAGGAGAAGGTAGTACGGAAATGAGTGGAACATGTGCCAGGGATCCAGGTAGAGGAAGGAGGCCAGAAAGTACAACCCATAAATGGTGATCAGGGCAATGATGATGACGCCGGCCGCGTCTGATCCGGAGAAGAAGCTTCTGACGAAATCGTGGCCCGAATCGAGCGAAATCTGATCGGCAATGGGCTTGTCGAATGCGCGCACGACCAAGTAGCCGGAGAGAACCAGGATGTAACCCTGGATCAAGCCAAAGATCATAAACGAGGCAATGTAGGTGAATTTGGACCCCTTTGGTCGATTGCCCAGGGCCAGGATGAATTGCAGGATGACAAAGGCCAGATACAGGTACTTGAGCAGCGCGTTGATGATCGGTGTCGCCCTATCACCAAAGGGCCAGGCGTGGTGCTCCGAACCAGAGGTGCCGCCGACTACAGGAGTGCCGACAAGATCCATGATGACAGTGGTGGTAAGATAGTAGGAGGCGAGCGAGAACCAGGAGAAGATGACGTTGAGGACGTTGTAAATCATCTGGATGTGGAAAAAAAACATGCGCACCATGTTGTGGCCACTCTTGTACAGGCGACCAAAGTGCATCAGAGAGTACAGAGAGGCGGCAAAGGATCCATTGAGCCATCGTCGCCGCTGGCCGATGAATTCTGCGGCACCTTCGGGCACGTCCGTCTCGCCTTTGGCAGCCTTGATGTAGGTCAGATGCCACTTCTGACCAGCCTTGGCCACCAGTTCGAAACACAGAATACGATCCTCGGCCAAGAACATGTTCTTCTTGAAGATGTTCATTCCATCAATACCCTTCTTGCCAAGGGATTTGGAGAGCGTGTGGTCGCCGTGGAAGTATTGCTCCAGCGGACGACCCATGATGGCTCGGAAACGGTAGGCAGAGAAGGCTCCCGGCAACACGGAAACATAGCCAAAGGAACTCTCGAGGGGCTTGTCAAGAATGTTGGAAATCTTGTACTCAAAGTTCTGGACAGCCACGAGCGGGTTGAGGAGCTTCTTGCCACCCTTGCCCAACATGGCATGAATTTCTCCGCAGGCCCCGCCAAGATCCTTGTCATTATAGAATCCTTCCCAGAGGGCAAGCAGGGATCGAGGGCTCGGCTTCGTGCCCGCGTCGATGAGGATTGTCACTTCGGGGTTCAAGATGCGGCCGAAGGCATTGAAGAGCCATCTGTGCGAGTTGATCTTCTTGCTGTTCTTCTGCTTCAGACAGAAGATGAACTGTACAGGGGGCAAGTCGGACGATTCGTCAAAAGTGGGCTGAATGAGCTGCTGGCTTGCCGTTACCGACAGCTGACTGGTGTATTCGAAAATGTGGGCAACTGTCTCCTTGCCATCGACATCCTTCTTGATGACACCATCCTGATAGATACCTACGGTGGCTAGAACGTCGAGCGTATTCTTGTCGGCCTTCTCGATGCCGTCAAAGACCAGGCAAACGACAATCTTTTGCCAGGCCGGCCCGCCCTTGTTCCAGAAGGTGGACTTTTTCAGCCTGACGATATCTTGAACGTTCTGCATAACACCATGCAGAGTTCGTGACAGCAGAACCTTGTCTTCGTTGTAGTAGGTAATGGCAATGAGCAACTCGGTGTGTCTGTTATACATGCGGGGTCGCAAATCGTAGCCATTCTTGAGGGTAAATTCATTGGGGTCGCACGTGGCGGCAGTGTAGCGCATCTTTAGGAACTCCTCGTTGCCGCCTTCGACATCGCGGTAGCGGGGATCGATGGCGTTCCTGACGGCGCTAGGCACGGGGTAGTCGATGCTCAGAACGGAGCCCTGAACAAGCTTGACCTTTCTGGTGTTGAATCGCCTCAGACCGCCACCCGGCGTCACGCCGCCAGGTTGCTGCTGCCGCAGCATCCAGCTCTCCTCGTCATCATGGAGAGCGGCTGCGGGCTGGGCAAAGTCCTGATTCTGGGCGAGGCCGGCGAAGCTGACGTTGGCAAAGCCACGAGAGCCAGCTGCTGGAGGATGCTGCTGCGGTGCACTAGGAGCATAGGACTCGGTCAGGCTGTAAGCAGAGACGGGTCGGTCAGGGGGGGTGCCGGCGCCGAGGCGGTCGTGGTCATAGCCGTGTTGGGTGGGCTCGTTCAGCAGATAGCCGCGAGCGTCCTCGTCATGGTCCTGAGGGACTATGTGATGATACTGAGAAAGGCAGTGGTCAGTACATTCGACAGCACGTCAAGGAGCTCACGTCGACTCGGGAGGAGGCGGGCGAACGCACGCTGCCAGAGGGGAGATCCTGCATCGGATGCCCGCCCGCGTACTCATCATGGTCGTGGCCGTGGCCGTGGCCGTGGCCGTTGTATGCCATGACGCTAGGGGAAAACGAAAGCTCTCTCGAGTACGCAAAGGTTACTCGAGCTGATGTGTGAATGATGCAGTGGCCAGGTTGGCGCTCACGAATGGTTGGGCTTGATGGAGGGTAAATACAAGAGACGAGAGATGCTCCCTGCACCCTCTTCCAGCCGGTTTTTTTTTTTTTTTTTTTTTTTCTCTCACTTCCGAGCCGGTTGGTGGTTGGTAGGCCTGCACATCCAACAGAGGCAGGAGGTACTTGGCACGGTTGGCTGGATATCAAACGCTGGGAGCACAATGCACGCAGCAGCTTGTGGTCCCGAGTCGACAGGTCTGGAAAGAGGGTCACCCAGGGGACACCCAGGCGAATGACGTCCTTGGCCAGGCAAGATGCAAGATGTTGGACTATGGATAGATTGGCACGGAGAGGAGGCTGCGAGGCCAAGGGGCTTGCAAGCGGTGGGACAGGACGGGCAGGATGCACAGGATTCACAGGACGCAGGAGAGAGGGCAGGAGAGAGGGCAGGCAGGACAGGCCAAGTGCCAGCCAAAGACTGCATGAGCATCGCGGTTTCATGGACGGCCGGCGCTGCTTGTTGGTGGTCTCTGGTGGCCTGGCCTCGGGTCGCTGGCCTCGGGTCGCGCGTTGTTTGTTTCACAGGCACAGCACAGCAACTGGCACAACTGCCAACGGCTGGCTGCCTGCCGCCGGCCGGCCAGCTGCCCTGGGCCTCTGGCGCTAGACATGGCTGGCTGCGGCCCCACCCTGCGGTGCCTCGATGGGGTCGATGCGCATACGCCGCTGAGCGTGGTCACTGGTGCGTGGTGCGAGTTTGCCAATGGCTCCCTGGAACCTCCCCAGTCCGTCCCTCGGACTCCCTCCCCATCCCGTGCAGTGGCCCCGCTCCGGCCCCAGCCAACGCTTTTCCTGACAGACAGTGACAGACAGTGACAGACAGTGACAGCCAGTAAAAATGGCTGATCCGGGCGACCCCCCGCTGCCAGCTGGACAGACAATGGACCACGTCCGACGGCTGGATTTTATTCTCCTTGGCCTCGCTCGCGGCTCGCGAGTCGCCGCCCCTCCCAGACATCGGGTACTTAACGTCTAGCGGTGCCGCGCCCCGTAGCCGACCCGAGCGATCGCTTTGCCCCGTATCTTTTTCTTTTTCCTTATTGATTTTTCTTCTTCGCCCCGTCCCATCTTTTTTCCAGGGCAAAACTGCACAGTCGGGGAAGGGGGGGGCTCGGACGCCTTGTTGCCGTGGACACCGCGGCTGCATGGCTTGCTTGGCTGGCAGTGGCAGACGGCCACGGCAGTCGAGCATTGCAGAGCAGCAGAGCGCAGAGATGCACTGCACACGCCCTGCGTCGTTGGCTGGTACTGACTGGTATGGACTAGGTAGGTACAATTACTGTAGGTAGGCTACCTAGTAGTAGGCAACCTGCTCATCGCTGCGCTGCTCATCAGTGCTCACCATCATGGATGGACGGACATGCCAACGGCAACGTGGCTTAGCCGCCGCCACCGGACAGACAGACAGGCAGGCAGACAGACAGACAGACGCTGGGGTGGCGATATTGCTAGTATCTATTCACTCCATCGCCGGATTCTCTCAACAGCCAGCCACCCAGTGAGCCACCCAGAGCCACCCAGAGCCACCCAGAGCCACCCAGTGAGCTGCCTCGTACGATTCGTATCCAGATTCCAGAGCATGAACGGTGGCATGCATGTGACCGATCCGACCTGCTCCGTGGCCACCCAGCCACACAGACGTGATGCGTGTGGAGGGTGGCATGACTTGGGACACCACCCTGTTCTTCCTCGTTGTACCACCCTTTCTTCCTCTTTGTCCTTTTGTCGTTGTCTTTGTCGACGATTGTCCACGGGCGGCTGCTATTCATTTCACACGTCCCCTCTGACCCCCCGGATAACCTACCACTGCTACCAAGACAGCCGCCGTGGGAGAGAGAGACTGCCCACGAATGTCGCGACTACTTTTCATCTTGCCTCGAGGCCATTCGCTGGTGTCTCACATCAAGCCCACAATGCGGGAATTATTTCCGTCCAGAGACAAGGATACAGATGCCCCTTTTCGGTTGGCCATTGGCGACTGACTATCCACAATCCATGCATCTCCGTTGACGGCCAGCAAAACAGCATCAGCTGCTCCCAAAATTAGAAGAGTTTGTTTCGCTCGGGAACAGTCACGAGAGCGGTTGTTGTTGGCCGCGTGTCGCGGCAACAAGGCGAGGGGCCGTCAGGCTGTACAACGCGGATCAGATACATAGGTTGTGCTGTGGTGGTGGTTTTTTCTTGTTCCAACATCTCTCATCAGGCAAGCTTGACATGGCGGACTTATTATCGTTCCCTTGTCTTTTTTTTTTTTTTTTTCCGACGGGATGGGGAGTAAACTCTTTTTGCGTCCGTCTGCGTAATTCGAGTTTGAAGCGTCGACCTCGAACCACGACCAACGTAGAGCGTTCTGGTCGGCTCGCAGCCAATTTGCCTACCCTGGACGCAAACGCTCCATTTAATGTGGCGCTGACCGCCAGCCTATTCCAGCAAACAGCTTTGTTCTTGCCAAATCTTGCCAATGTGATCCGAAAGCCCGCTGGAATAGCATGCGGCGGCGTCTTACCCAGGCCAGGAACGGTCTCTACTATTCTTCTTCTCCCGCGTGTCCGATTTCAAGGCGGCGAGGCGTATCACCTGCTGGTAAAGCTGGCGACTAGGATGGAAGCCACACAACGCACTTCGTGATTGCCTTTGACCGAGGGGTAAGACACATTCAAGAGCATCAATAGCCGCCGTCTGCAGCCCCGAATACAGGTGCTTTTTTGCTATTCTGTTCTATTCTTTTTCTTCCTTTCCTCCTCCCTCGCTCTTCTCTTCTGATGCTTTTCTGTGTGAACAACAGCGGCCAGTGCATATTATCCACAAACACGGACAGCCAGGAAATATGGCCAGTCGTGGACGGGTGGTCACTGATGACTCCAGGGTGGATCTGGAACAAGGGCAGCCTTGCTGCTTCAGAAACTTTCCAAGAACAACGAAACTTGTTGCTCCGCCCGGGGCTGGGGGGAACCGCCTTTCAAGATCTCAGATTGTGTCTTTGCGTCAGCGGCAGACAGCAGCAGCAACACGCCACATTCCATTGTCACCCAGGACGCGATTTCGGTCGAAACTGGGGCGAGCCGAAAACAAAAAGGGAACATTCCTCGTGGCGTCGTTCTGGTGTGAAGAGGAAGAGCCAGAGTTGGGCCCACCAAAGACGGAACTTGAAGAAGAAAGCCCATCGGCGTCCGCCCGAAACGTCGTCGCACGGGAGCAGCATTCGCATTTGGTGCATTTCTTGCACGACGGGATCAATTTCCGGGCACAACGCCCTGGCCAGCACGCGGCAGATTGTATGTACAATTCGGACAAGGCCGAAACGCTCGCAAAGATTGGTCAAAGAAGGCCAAAGCCGAGATGGGGGGGGGGGGGGTTGGTGAGATGGAAATTGAATGACAGAGACTGTGCGAAATGGCATTCTTGACACTGTGACTGCGACGGTGGCCCACGACCGCCACATCTAGCCGGGACCTGATTGCCGTGCGGACGGGGCAAAGCTTGACGCTCATAGGCGCGCCGCGCGGTGCCTGGCCGTGCCTGAGCCCTCGCTACCTGTGGCGCCACGTACAAGGAAGGATGCGCCAGACGCGCACTGTGAGGATCGCTGTGAGGACTTTCATTCATCCCGCGAGTGAGCTAGTGGCGACCGAGCCAAGCAGCGAATCAGAGACTCGAACGCCCCCCGATCCCTCCAACCCCCCTTTCCCGTCTCCGCCGTAGTGAGACCTGCCTTGGCCCCCTTTGCTTCGTTCCTCGTCCACCACTGCTTTCTTGACAATCTACGGCATCATTGCTCTCGCGAACCGAACCGTTGAGACAACAACCACAACGCTTCTTTCTGTTCTCTTTCGAGTCGCCAGGTCGACCATGTCTTTCATTTGAAGTTCTTCCAATCGCTTCCGTTTCTTGCATCATTCGAGAGCTAGTCTCCCTTTTCACACTCGTTTCTTTTTTTTTTTGCCTCTCATTCTTCCTCACCAGCCAAGATTGCCGACCAGCATCATCCCAACCACGATTCGCATAACTTCAAAGTCACCCCCATTTCATCCAGCCTCCC
>SRQA01001168.1:0-12281 GCA_018360365.1 Claviceps citrina
TAAATAGGTTAGGTACTATAGGCTATATAATATTTCTAATTCTTAAAGGCTTCTTAAATTACTAGTAGCTTAGTATTAGGAGTTAAATAGTATACTTTAGCACTTAATAGCTTCCTTAACGTATACGCAATAGAATGCTATTAGTCTTCATGCTTCTATAAAAGAATTATGCTAATCGCAAAGCATAATATATTAGTCTTTATTCTTAATAGTATAGCTAGATTAAAATATACTAGAACAGGTACTATAACAAAGCTTTGCTTAAGCATCTTAAATACCTTACGCTTACAGGGACCTAATGTAAGTAGCTCTATTATATTATTCCTTATTAAATTAGTAAGGGGGGCTATAATCTTACTATATTTATAAATAAAATAATAGTAGAAGCTAGTAAACCTAAGAAATAATTACATGTCTTTAATACTATAAGGTTCTAGCTAATTTACTACTGCTTTAACTTACTCTAGCTCTATAGCAATTCCTTCTATTAATACTATATAGCTAAGAAAGTTAACCTTTATAGTTAAGAATTTACATTTCTTAAGGTTAGTATAAAGCTTCTTTAAACGTAGCCTCTCTAAGACTTAGCAAACATACTACTTATGCTTTACTAGATTACTACTATAAATTAGAATGTTATTAAGGTAAATAATATAAATTAAATTAATAAGCTCTAAGAGAGTATTATTAATAAATTCTTAGAAAGTAGCTAGGGCGTTAATAAGCCTAAAAGGCATTACAAAATATTTATAGTAACTATATTAATAACAAAAGGCAGTCTTTTACTTATCTCCTTTACTAATATAAAGCTAATTATACGCGTCTTTTAAGTTAAACTTAGTATAAACCTTAGCTCCCTTTAATCTATTAAGAATCTCTAAGATTAGTAGTATAGGAGCCTGATTTTTTTATATAATTTTATTAAGGCCTTTATAATCTATATATAGGCGTAATTTACCTCCCTTTTTTAGAATAAAGAGAATTAGGGCGCTAGTAGAACTAATTAAATAATATATCTAGCCTCTCTCCTGCGCTATTATAAGGTACTTACAAAGCTCTTCTAGCTCCCTTTCTATAAGGTTATATATTAGACCCCACGGGGGTTTTTAGTCTCCTTTAATTTTAATTAAATACATGTGACCTTCTAAGGAGGGTAACAAAGCTGCCTTTTTAAGGTTAAATATATCCACAAAATTTGTATAACACTTAGGTAGCTTCTTTATAGGTGTCTTGCTGCTTAGTTTCTTCTTAGGTGTACTTAGGTCTTTAGGGTCTATTCCTTTTAAGAAGCTAGCGCTAAGCACTAGTATTATAAATAACTCTTTTATCTTTTTGCGTAGTCTCTTTGTTAATATAATAACTTTAATATATTATCTTATAATAGGGAAAATCCACTCTTATATATACTATAATAACACACGTGGATCTTTATTTCTAAACTAATTTATTTTTAGAAGAAGGTCTTCTAAAGTCTTAGCTATATAGTAGCTTATATAATAGATCTTTTCGCAACCTATACTATTAAATACTTTGTAAAGTATATTAAGTATACTATAGTGTTCTAGTAGTGTATTTGCTAATTCTATTAGCAAATCACTCCTTCTTACCTTTTTCTAATTTGTCTCTATTAGTAACTTAGGATAAATAATAGAATAAGTAGCACTAGTATTAGCTAGCGCTAACTTTGCTATAACCTAGCAGTTTCCTAGCCTTAGGGACGCTTTAATACAAAATCTTATATTAGTCCCTAAAGCTAGGGTGCTTTCCTAGGCGTAAGGCTTTTTCTCCTTTATATTAAGTCTAGTAGTATTTAGATAGGTCGCTAGATTAAAGCAATTACTTCTATGTGTAGTAGTAGTATAGCTACTTTTCTTGCAAATACTATAGTTAGGTTCTAGGTAATTTAGTCTTATATAGCCCTTCTTTTTACACTTATAATATATAGCCTCCTTTTCCTAGCTTTACTATAAAGTGCTTAGTTAGTTATTACTCTTTCCCTTTAGGTTTAGTAAAGTTTCTCTTTCTAAAGAGTCTGCCTAAGTTTTTCTCTTATTATACCTAGAAGAATTATTATAGTTACCTCTATTACTATTAGATTTGTAATAGGAGATATATTTACTAATAAGTTTATGCTAATCTACTGCTTGTGCGCTACTAATTAAATATATCTTTAAGCTATAGTTAAGGCCTGTTTAAAAAAGGCTTATCTTATTCTTTATATTTAATTAAGAAGGGAGTTTAGTATAGGTTTATTCCTATTTTTTAAGGAATTTTTTAAAGTTAGTATAATTTGCTTATTTAAAGCTAATAAGCTTTAACTATATGCTAAGGGAATAGCTCTCTTAATTATCTAGGCCTCCTTTAAGCTAGTTATAAAAGTCAGTCTATAAGAGGGGATTTTTAATATAATTCTTACAAATCTTTTCTCCTATAGCCTAATGTTAATTTATAGTACTAGTAAGGCAGGTGCTAGTATACAAGACCTTTATGAAATTAGTAGCGAATTAGTAAGGATTTATTATAAATTATGCTTTGTAGTCACTAATAAAAGTCTTTAATTAAAGGGCATTCTAGCTACTATAAGAAGGCTACTTAAAAGAAGCTTATATAAAGGTCTGCTACAAATAATATATAATAGGTGTAATAGGAGCTATAGATATATTCTCCTCTAGTAATTCTCTGTTATTAATATTATGTATAAGTTCTTAAAGTTTTTAAAGTCACTACTTCTTTCTTACTTAATTAACACGCTCTTAGAGCACTAAGATTTTAGTATTATAATTATTACTAATAGGGGTATCTTCTATAGCTACTATAGGCTCTTACTAACTAAAGGGTATAATAAGTTATAGTAGTAATCTAAATATAATACTAGCTCTAGGCATAGCTACAGGTCTTTGTATAGATTTAGTGCCTTCTCTAGTAACTTTACTACTATTATGCATTAAGTTATAAGTCTAAACTATAATAACTTTCTTAATCTAATAGTCTAATATAAATAGAAGAATTAAAATTATTATAAATAAGTTAGGGATATTAAAGTAAAAGATTAAGGAAGTCATAGCTTATTTAAAGGTATATAGCAATAAGTAATAGTCTTAATTCTTGCCCCTTTCTATCTAATCTAGTTAGAGGTCTGTGCCTATATAATTACAAGTGTTATATACCTCTAGTCCTTACTATAAGTCTAGCGGTTATACCTTACCATAAGTCTAGCGCTTATACATAGCAAATAACCTTGTTATATAACGCGAATCTAACAGAGGCTTGCTCGTGCAAATGGATCCTGTTGGCCTGAGGCAACCTCATGGCTTTCTAGTCCTAACAGTAAGGCTAAATAATATAATAAGGTATTTAAAGTATTTATAGTAGGTTTAGAAGGTAGTCTTTTACTTATTACTAGCTTTTATTTAAATCTAGTAATAGGTATTTTTAATATTAATTTTAGAAAAGTATTTAGTACTTTAGTAGTAGTTAAGAATCTTTTAAATAAGGGGTAAAGCATAGTAATTCTTAAGTATAATCTTATTAATTCCCTAGTAGTTTATATAAAGTTAGAGTATTTTATCTTTTTTTAGAATAAAGAAAATTAGTATGCTTATAAGGCTTTTTAAGAGTCTTATATACCTTTTTACTAGGTTATCTTAAATATAGTCCTAAAGCTCCTTAAGTTCTGCTTATAAGAGGGGGTATATAGGACTATATAGAGGCATAGTGTCTAAAAGAAGGTTAATAGTATAGTTTATTTTCTTTTAAAATAGTAATAGTCTAGCTATATTAGAGGCAAATATATCCTAAAACTCCTAAAGTTTATTTAGAATAGTATTAGTACTACTAAAGGTATTAGTAACTTTTTTATTTCTAAAGGAAATAAAGCTATTAAGGGATTTTATAGTAAATACTACTGCTTTTTATTATAATTTCTTAGCAAAATAATAAGGGGTTAAAATCTTTAACTTATCTTAACTAAGCTTAAACTACTACTCTTAACTATATAAAAATAAGTATACTTAACCCTTTATAAGAGTATATATTTTAATTAATATAAAACTTCCCTTAGGTTTTAGGTCCTTATTAATAGTAATATAATTAATAATAAGGTCTCTCTCTTAACCCCTGAAGTCTTTTAGGGTAAGTAGTATATAATATACCTTATATTAAGGTATTATAAGATTCTCTATAGCCTTAAGGGAGGGGCTATTACTTAGGCTTTTTATAGTTAGTGTGATGGTATTAGGCTTTGCCTAATGTGGGGCTAATGCAGGTGCGTATTAGTGGTTGTGCGCACCTTGCCTTGCGCGTAGGGCTTACGTATAATAATAGGGGGGTATTTATAGTAAGGGTATAAAGGGAGCATAATAGGGTCTTTATATTACCTTTCCTTCCTTTCTTTTTATATCTTTTAATAGTATTCTTATGCTTATTAGTAGTAGTAATAAAGCTAGTTTATAATATTTAAAAGATATCCTCTAGCCTTATATTTCTTTTAGCTACTAAAATAAATTAATATGCTTTTAAATATAAACACAAATACATAAGCTAATAAACCTGCTTCTCTTATAGCAGAAGATATAATAGTAATTCTTAACTATATTAATATAACCCTAACTATATAAGGTAACACCCTTATAGCTATATAATAGTGCCTTAATACTATATAAAAGTAAGAAGACATTACTATAGTAGTAATTTAGGCTATATAGGCCGCTGCTAACTATATAATCTAATCTACTATTACTACTGCCTTAGCTATATCCCTTCCCTTACCTACTAATATAACCCTTCCTTCTAGGGTAACTAACCTCCCTTCCCCTATTATTATACTCCTAGTTTGCTATAAGCTAATTCTAATAGGCTCTCCTTATAATAGCAAATAATCTACCTTTAATGCCTAGCGCTTCTTTATAGTATATAAGCTATAGGCAAATTATAACTTTATTAGTTTTACTATAGACTAGTAAATATTTATTTACTAGAACCTCTTATTCTTTATTTAGGCTAAGGTTACTTTATTCTTTAAGAAGGGTAATCTTATTTATTATAACCTAGCTACCTTTCTAGACTATCTCTCTAAGCTTTACTCTAACCCTTATTACTATAAGATAGCCCTTACTAAACTTAACTAAATAAAGTAAGCTAGTAATAAATCCTTCTTTACCTTCTTTATTTACTTTAAGTAAAAACTCTCCCTTATTAGTAGCATAAGCTAGGATAATAAGGTCTATCTTACTAAGCTATACTATATACTTAATAAGTAAATATATAGTATATACGTTAGCTATAGTATCTCTTATAATAGCTATAATACTATTATAAAGTAGTACTATACTATTACCCTAGACCTTAAGACCTTTACACTTAAGAATTACTTCTACACTAGGTATCTAATAAATCCTCTAGCTTAGTATTACTATATTACTAACTATAAGAGGGATATAGCTATATCTAGGGTAAATGCTATAAGAACCTAAGGTAAGGGTAGGAAGAAGAAGAAGCTAAAGGCTAAGGATACTACCTTACCCTTTACTTAGGTGTAAGCTAAGTAAGTAACTAACTAGGAGATAGTATATTACTAAGAGTCTAGTGCTTATTTATACTATAAAGAGATAAGTTATATAGCTTATAACTACTCCTTTCTTCCTCTTTTTTAGCCTAAGGTCTATATTTAGTAAGTTATTACTAAGGCTAATAACTATAAGTATAAGGAGAAGGAGGAGAATAAAATAAAAAAAAACTAGCCCCTATAGCAAGTCTTATATAGGGGCTTCTAGGCTTTATTATATAGTAGACTCTAGGTTAGAAGGAAGTAAAGTTAATAAAGTATAATAAAATTTATAAATATATAGATTACCTAGTATCCTTTATTCTTATTCTCTTTAACTTATTCTCCTTTATAAATACCCTAATTAACTATAGCTATAAGTGCTATAGTGCTATTAGTAAGTCTACTACTTAATAGCTAAGCCTTAAGCTTATTTAGCTGCCTTTAAGGCGCTAGGTAAGGACTGCTATTAAGGTTTAATAGTAGGGATAATAAGCACTTAAGAGGGAGTTTAGTATTACTTACCTTGCTTATGCTATAATTAATATTAATAGCTAGTAGTTATTTATCTACCTTTATATAGTCCTAGGCCTTACTTAGAATATAATCTTTAGCCTACTATAAATAAAACACTATAATATTACCCTTTATACTGCTTAGTAAGAGCTAATAGTAAGTATAGTAAAAGGCCTTATAGTGCGGGAGTCCTTAAGTTACGCCTAGGGTAAGGCTATATAGGGCATAATAGGGTCTGCCTTTGTGGCTATAGCTAAGTAGGCTTACTGCCTTTAGGATATAACTATTTAGTTTATAAGCACTAGCTTATATAAGTTAATATTTATCCTTTAGGTTACTATACCTAAGTTATAGCCTAAGGACCCCTATATAGCCCTACTAGCTAAGCTTTATAACTTTACTAATTTCTTTAATAAGTCTAAGGCAAACGCTCTCTTACCT
The DNA here is from genome assembly GCA_018360365.1 of Claviceps citrina. Taxonomy (NCBI): domain Eukaryota; kingdom Fungi; phylum Ascomycota; class Sordariomycetes; order Hypocreales; family Clavicipitaceae; genus Claviceps; species Claviceps citrina. The sequence continues at coordinate 6,500 of SRQA01001168.1, forward strand.
TATTATAACACCTTAGACTACTATATTTATCTTTATAAGTCTCCTAATAAGTTCTTCCCCTCTCTTCCTTAGGGCTTATTATACTTTATGCCTTAGGATTAGTTACTTAAACTCTAGTAGTAGCTTATAGAGCTCTTAGATAAGGGATAGATTTAAGCTAGCTTTTCTTTAGTAGCTACTTTAGTTCTCTTAGTTAAGAAGGCTAGCAGGGGCTAGCGGTTTTATATAGATTACTATGCTCTTAATAAGATTATAAAGCAGGACTACTACCTATTGCCTTTTATTAAGGAAACCCTTTACTCTTTAGCTTATATATAATAGTTTACTAAGGTAAACGTTTAGGTAGCTTTTTATAAGCTATAGGTTACTAAGGGGGATAAGGCTCTTATAGTATTTTAGATATAGTTTAGGCTATTTAAGTAGCTTGTCTACCCCTTTAGCCTAGCAGGTGCGCCTGCTACTTTCTAGCGTTATATTAATAACGCCTTTAGTAATGCTGTTACAGTCTAGAAGGGACCTCTACAAATACGTGGGTACCCTCACTATAAAGGAGGGATTCAGCTAGACTTAGGTAGACAATTATTAATCATACACTTACACACATACTACGTACACTTTAGCACTTATTATAACTAAGGTATAAGGTGTAACACCCTTTATAACCTTTATAACAAAGTCCTACCTAACTAGTAGACTTCCCCCTTATACATAAGGGAACTAATATATAATAAGTAATAGTAATTACTATTTCTTTTGTCTGCCCTAGGCGCTCCGCAAGAAACTATAATTTCTATATTAATAACTAAAGGAAACCTATAAGATTAGCGTATTAGTCCTCTTCTTTATATTAAAAGCTTTATATTAGAAAGATAAATATAATAAGTACACTAACTCTAGGCTTTCCACTAAGAATACTCTAAAGTCCGCGCTAGAAACTAACCTCTTATATTAAAAGAGAACGCTAAAACCTTTAAAGCTCTCGTAAGATACTAGTATCTTAATAGGTAACTTTAGCTATAACCTAAACCTATTATTATACTATAGCTAGCTTACTAGAATCCTATAAACCTACTAGTAGTTGCTTTAGAGTGGAGGACTGTGAAAAAGACTATTAAAACTACTAAATCTAACAGTCTGCTTAATTTTTTAGATATAACTTTAAATCTAGTAATAATCTCTCTGCTAAAGCTTACTATCTTACCTGCTAGACCTAGCCTAGTACCTGCTAAAGATAGCCTTAGAATAAGAACCTTTAGAATGCTTAAAGACAATAAACCTATAGGGAATAACTTAGATAACTAAATAGAGGGATAGCTAGAGACCCTAAATCTTAATATACTAATAACTAAGGATAACACCCTCTCCTTATAGGAAGGCCCCTACTATAGCGCTAATTCTAATATAGGAACACCCCTAAGACTCCTAGCCTTACACTAAATTACTAAAAATCTAATAGTTATATTTACTATTCTAGTAAGCTTAGTAGGATTTAACTAAAATAAGAGGCAATTACCCCCTTAATATAAGGGACACCCTCCTAAGCTAACTTTCCTAGCTATAAGCGCTAATGCCTAAGGAAAGCAGCATTAGCTTAGTAATATTAAATATATTTAGTAACTAATACTTTATATATAGTAGCACTACTAAGCAAGCCTTAAGGAATTCTACTACTAGTAGGTAGAAGCCCTTAACTAAACTATTAAAATAATAACTACTACTTTCCTTATAAAGTAAACTCTAGCTAAATAACTATAACTCCTAGCGAAATTAGCCTCGCTGCCTATTGCTTTAAATAAGTAGGGCTCTACGTCTAACGCTAGATAACTTACTATATCCTTTGCTATATCTAATGCTAGGGTAAACACTAGAAGATTAGATAGTGTAGGCTTATAAAGAGTAGATTCCTCTTATAACTAAGGGACTTATATATAATCTAAATTTCGTAAAGCGGAATTACATAAGGATAATATTATTACGCTACTTACATAACACCTTACTTATAGTATAAGTTATATATACTTGCTTGTAGTACCCTACAGAACGGATAACTAACCCCACGGCTAGTCCGCTAAGACCTACTCTAGCATAGCCTCTAACTAGCTATTAGACTTTTTATAGAAACTTAGTAATATTAAATACCTATAACTAAAGATAAACCCTACTAAGATTAATAGTAAGGCTATTACATACAAAGGTAAGGCTACTATCTTTAGTAATATAAACCTCTAGATCTAAGCTATTAAAGACTACTATAGTTACGCTAGACCTAACTATTAGGAATAGATCTAAAGCTAAATCTAGTATCTCTTCTATAATACTGCGCTAATTTAGTACTAGTAATACCTTAATAATAAGGAGAAGGCTACTATCTTTAGTAGTCTTAATAATATCTTTACTATACTTAAGGCGGAATTTAGCATTAAGATCTAGGACACTATTATATAGCTTAATTAAGCTAAATTTACCTAGGAAGATATCTTATCTAACGCCTTATTATAAGACTTTACTACAAAGGTCTTTTACTATTCTAAAGCAAATAAAGAATCTAGTAACCTCTAATTACTAATATACTTATACTATAAGCTCTACGCTAAACTCTAGTAACTCTGCCTAACTCTAGTAGAAACTAACTATAAGAATGCCTATATTAAACTTATTAATAGTAAGTAGCAAGACTTAAGGGATTTCCTTCTTAAAGGCAAGGCTTACTAACATACTAATAAGGGCAAGACTATAGATTCTGCGCATTATATAACTAACCTAGACTCTAATAGGGAGGACTTTACAAAACCTAGTATTAATACTTATTAGAATTAACCTCCTAGCTACTATAACCGCTAAGAGAATAGTTACAGCCCCTAAAGATAAAGGCAACCTAAATATTATTATTTTTTGCCTAGCTAAGAGTAATATTATTTCTCCCCTAGCTAAGAGCAATGCCACTACCTAGGAAGCAAGTATAATAATACTTGCTATTAAGGCTGCTTTCTGCCCTTTAGAAAAGACCCCTTATGTAGAGGTAATAAACATAAGCTATAGTAATCTAAGGATATTAATAGTAAAGATAAGCCTACTACTAGGATAAATAGTAAGCTAGTAGAATTAACTAAAGCACGCGGGGAATTCTGCTAATATATATCTCTGCCTCCCTACCCCTATAACTAATAGGAACGCTGCCCTAGGATATTTAGGATATAGGCCCTAAAAGAGAAAGAGGGAGATTTTATAAATTATATTAAAGTTTATAACTACTTTAATATTAAAGCCTAAGAGGCTTACCTTAAGGTATCTAGGTTTTATATTATTAAATAAGGAGTTAATAGCAGCAGTAGTAATAAAGAAAACTTATGCTTTGTAAATGCCTTCTATATAAATATCCCTACCTTACCTATAAAGCTAAAGGCTAAGACCTCCTTAGGGCTTATAAATAGCTAGGTAATTAAGGTAGTCTCCTGCCCTTATTAGCTAGAAGTTACTAGTAAGAAAAAGAGCATTATATACCTTAAGATTCCCCTTTGCTTTAATAACTAAGAGAAAGACTATAAGGTATATATAAATACTAGCACTTTATCTATACTTATAGATAAGGAATAGCTCTAGTAACACAGCTATAATATAAAATAGGAGAAACAAATACCTAAACTAGTAAATAGTGTGAAATCCTTATTCTTTATTACTAAGACTATAACTTTTAATTTTTATATTAAAGGTAAAGCTAAAGGCAAGGCGGTTTCTAGCTACTTTACTATAAAGGCTAATATAATAAAGAAGCTTGCCCTAAAACTACTAATTAGCATAAAGTTTATATATAACTATAGTATTAAGATTAATTTTATAAATCTAAAGGTAGTTTTCTGCTTTGTCTATAATATAACTATATAAGCAAGGATCTTTTGTCCTGCCTATAAGGTTCTAATAAGAAAGGTAATGTCTACACATAGCATTACTATTACACTAGGCTATACATAACTTTTGTAAGTCTACTAGAAGGACCTTAAAGATTAGGGGATAAGTATTTACTACTTTTACTTAAGAAACCGCTATATTTATAATAGTCTCCTTAAAGATAAATAGTTAAAATTTATGCTTATTACTAACTATATAAACTAGCTAATTTACATTAAGAAATACTAGTAACTAGGTTAGCTAAAAGGCATAGATTCTATAGACTCTAACTATATAATTAAGAATATCTATAACCTTATAGCCTTCTATAAGAAGGATATAGTCCTTAATAAGGAACATACTAAAGCACTAAAACTAGAAGATATCTTCTTTACTATTAAAGTTAATAACCTAGAGGAGGGTCCTAATAACCTTAATTTAAAAGTAGTTAATAAAGGCATCCTATCCTATAGCATTTCCTGTCTAAATAACGTCCTGTTTATTACGAATAAATTCGGCGTGAAAATCGCTAATATTAACCTTATTACCATAGCTAAGCTTGCGGAACTTACTAATAAATATAATATATACTATAACTAAGGCCTTATACCTATGCTAAAGGAAGACTATATACACATTAATTTTATTAATAACTAGTAGAACTAAATTAAGCCCTCCTAAGTCTATAACCTTAGCTATAAGGATTTTAAGAAGTTTAGTAAAATCTTTAATAAAAAACATAAGGCTAGTAAGGTATCTTACCTTAGGGAAGAAGAGAAGGCTCTATACCCTTATTCTAGCTTTGTTATTTAGTATAACACTAGGAAAGAGATTAAAAGTTATATAGTAATTAATATAAGGCTAGTAAATAGCATTACTATTCCTAATATATATCCCCTGCCTAACTAAGGCAATATTATAAGGGATGCTTACAGAAAGGCTTAGATTTCCCTTCTTAATGCCTTTAGATTCTTTAACTAGCTTCTAGTTTAGAAGGAATACTAGAATAGAATAGCTATTCTTTTTAAGCGTAGGATTAAGATATCCTATATTATAATATAAGGATATAAGAATTCTCCTACATACACGCAACGCTTTATAAATAGGTTATTCTATAAGTATTATGCCTTTATTTATGTGTATATTAATAATATTACTATCTTCTCTAATACTTTAAAGGAGCACCTAAAGCACCTTAAGATTATATTTAAAATCCTTAAGAATAGCTACCTATATATTACCGCAAAGAAATCCTTTATTAGGTATTCCTTTATTTAGTTACTAGGATTTGTTATAAACGCAAATAGTATTACTAATATAAGTAACTATATTAAGGCCTTTAAGAATCTCTAGATACTAACTATACTTATAACCTTAGAAACCTTTATTAAAATAGCTAGTTTCCTTAGAGCAGGCGTTCTATAGTTTAATATTTATATGTAGCCCCTCTAGGATAAGAAGTCTGCTATTCTCCGCAAGCTTTATAAGAAGAATAAGCTCCTAGTTAGCGCTTTAAAGCAGGCGCGGAAACACATAGCTTAGAAAGTAACCTTTACGCTAACTAAGCAGGAGATAGTATCTTTTAAAGCTATTTAAGGGCTCCTATATACTAAGATCCTTTTATAACACTATAACCCTAACTAACCTTTGTTCTTTAAGGTTAATATATGTAAAGAGGGATTCGGCTTATATGCCTTCTAACTTGCTATTAAATAGGATAGTATAAGTATTCTAGGCAAAGATATTAGTAGTAATAAGCTTTGTTTAATTATCTTCCTTTCTAGGCTAACTTTATGTCATAAATAGGTCAGGGATATCAGAGTGAGAGATCAAGGAAGTCACGGCTTATTCGAAGGTATATAGCAATAGGTAACGGTCTTAATTCTTGCCCCCTTCT
>SRQA01001169.1:0-12277 GCA_018360365.1 Claviceps citrina
AAAAAAAAAAAAAAAAAAAAAAAAAACCCCTTCCCTCACCCCTTTGCGGCTATGTTTATTCTTCTTCAGTTTGGAGAAACAAACATCCCTTGTTCAATGGTCCATATCTTCTGCCTGGGAGGATAACCCAACTCCCCCCTGCTTTCACGACTAGAAGAGGCCCATCACAGGCCAAGGCTGCCTGCCTGTCGTCTGATATAAAAGGCAGGGCGAGCCGCCATAGATAGCAAAGCCAGTTCGGGACCTATGCGCGACAACAAGGGCTTTTTTGAGGATGCAGACATCAAGGTCGAGTCCGGTCCGGGGCTCACTCCACGGCAGGGACAGCCAGCCAAGTCATCGATTCGCAGGTCCTGACTCTCAACCACGATCGGGTGGGAGGGCCAAAGCAGGGCCAGCCCCGCCAATGCCATGATGAGTCGAAGTCTGGTGTGCGCTCCCTCCTCCTGCCATGCCATGCATACGTCCCGAAAGATAGGGGCGCGATTTGCGTGCTTTGCCGTACAATGAACGAGCGGGGTTTTTTTGGCGTGCGAGTACCCTGCGTGCTTGCTTGCTGTGTTGCAGGATTAACCTTCATCTTTCGACGGGGCTGCGTGTCTTTTCGTTGCGTCAAGCTGCGAAACCCGATTGCTGGACCGATGGAACCGGCCGGGACGTCAAGACGTAAGCTTACCTGACCTGTCTCCCCCTGTCAGGTCAGGGGAGATGAAGGGAGATGGAGCGCTCTCTATCAGCCCTCCGCCAGCCCGGCCGTAAGCCGGCCATCCATCCACGAGAGCAGAAAGGATGGGCTCCTCGTTGGCGAATAAAGAAAACTCGGCAGGCACGGAAGAGAAGCAAGAGAAGATGCATGTGACTGATCTCATGCATTGCCCACCTCGGGCCATTCTTGGGGCAATTGCTAATGCGCGACATGGAATGCGGGACAAGCGCCCTTCTGACTTTCGACACTTGATCTATCCGTAGGCAGTTGCTCTTCTTAACCCTTCCATGTCCTGCGCTTGCGGCATCTCGCCATGGATCATGACTGCTTGCCCCCAAAAGATAGACTCTGTTGAGACCCTGTTTTTATTGCCGGCCTGGGCCTTTCGAAGCCGTGTCGAAGCCGTGTCGATGTCATCATGTCGTATCGTGAGTTGCAGCCATCTGCTGCTTACTGCATGGCCCGGTTTTCCTTTCTAAACGGCATGTCCTGCTGCCACTGCGTTTGAGACGACAAAGACTCCGGCCCCCCTCCTCACTCACTCACTCACTCACTCACTCACTCACACACCCCCCTTCCCTCCCCGGTTTCTTGCCTCGTGCCCAGGTCCCGGCCCTTGCCCCATGCACATCACGTCGTCCTCCTGGCAAAGCTTCCGATATTACAAAGCGAGGCACGACCAAGGTTGACGGGACAAATACGGAGCGAAAGGGCGGCACAAAAGCAAAACCGTCACAAAGAAGAGACCGCCAATTTCCGGTCTTTGGGTTTGCCACAACAATGACGTGTCCATGTCGATACTCGTGGCGGCAAGATGAAGACGATGAGACAACAAAATCGCCGCCTCCCTTTGAGCATGCATAAGCAACTCCACCCCGCCGGACTGATTGTCTGGTCTTCTATTATCCTTTCTCTCATCTGCCGGTTTCCCACAGAATAGGCACCAGGGCTGTTGTGGAACCGGACCATCTTCAGCGGCGAGCTCTTCGTTCGAGATTTCGCATGTATCAGTGAATGTGCATGCTCCAGACTGCAGAGGTATATCCACATCCATACATCCATGATACTGGCCATCGCGCGCACGGCAACCGCCAGCAATGGCCGTACCAACGAGCAGGTAAAAAGCGGCGACAAGACTTTCTCTATTTAGTCTTCTTTGCGATGGGAAGATTTCTGTACTTCGTCAGACGAGCCGTTGAGAATGGTGTCGAGCATCCGACTAAAGCCGTCGTCTCGCTGATGCGTGGTCAAATAGCCATCACGGGTCAAGGACTCGAGCGCATCCCAAATCCACTGCTGACTGTTGAACTCGTTGTCGTCATTCCTGACGGGAACACGTTGCAGCAGTTGAGTTAGAGTGTTTGCACAAATCGGTCCAGTCTCGGTCGTGTACGCCAGAGGGAGAACGCTGCCGGTGCAGGTCGGGTCCCAATCCTTCTTTACTTCCAACTTCCATTGACGGAAGCGGCCTTGGACCTGGAAGTAGTACTTGTGTCCTTGTCCGCAAGGAACAAACCATAGTCCGATTCGACGCTCATGCGAGACGTCGTTGAAGCTCCCGCGATGAACCACGATGTGCAGCCAGAAAGTTTGGGGGCGGTCCATTGTCTTGCAGCACAGACACGGGCGCTTATACTGCCGGAAAGTCAGCCAGCGAGTTCCTAGGATTCCATGTGGATTTCCACTTCAAGACACATGATGCTGGGCCACGTACATATTTCGTTTTGTTTTCCCCGGCTGGTGGTTCTGCCTACAGTCGGGCTGCCGACAGGAGGGACAAAGAGACAAAGAAAGCGGCTGGCTTGTCGACTATCTTCAACAAGGCAGCCCGTGCATGCTTATATTCCCTTTCAAGAATGCTCTATGGCTCGCAAACAAAGTGCGTCTTTAGCATCCGTCCTTTGTGTTGCCAAGTTCGAGGCATCCAGGAGCACTGACCGTCCCTGTTTGGTGCACTCGGTCGTTACAGGCATTGTGTGTGCAACACGTGCCGATGGATTGTTTGGACTTGGTCATTCAGCGTGCCCGAACAGCATGGAAACGGGAGACGGGGGGAAAATCGACATTTAACAATGCAAACAGACGTGAACTCATGGCATGTTCGCCCAGCCCTAACGAACTAAGGAAAGTGGGTACGGACAGCAAATGTTCACAAAAACGCGCCGGTGCAGCAGCAGGCAGGCTCTACCCAGCAGGGCCAGCACAACGAGGCAGGTACGTCCCTGCTTAGGTACAATGTGTGCGTTGCCAAGCCGGCACCGAATGTGCTCTGCCAAACGGGACGGGCCTGAATATCTACAATGGGCCTCGCTGAGTCGCTATGCTAGTACTGATATGGGTGGAGACATACTAGGCTGCTTCTAGCCTCTACATAAGCCAATATCGGAGGATGCACGCAGCACGACGCAGTCCGGTGGAGCCAGGCACACGCCAGACATGAAGAAAGATGAAAGACAAAAAGCCATCGTCGACGTTGCTTCGACGTTGCTTCCAGGCCTTGCGCCACCGTCGGGAAACAGATCTGCACTCTGTTCGTCAGCTTGCTCGGGTCATCAGGGTCGTGTCCTGTCTGCGTTTCCGCGGCGTGTTTTCTTCATATACCTAATCGAAATAGGTCGCCACATGGGACTCACGAGTCACCTCACCACGATGGGGGGGGGGGGGGGGGGGCGCAAGGAAAGGGGAATCGGGCATCATTGACCGTTTCGACTCGATTGATGCATTGCGGCATAGAGGCTCTCTCGAACATGAGTCTCGTCTTTTCCTCCGGTGCCAATCTTCTCGAAGTCGTCTTGCTCTGCGAGTCTGGATACTCGGCCGTTCTGACACTGGCACTCGGCGCTTCAAGGACAAAGCGACGATTCGATCCATAACAACGAATGTCAAGCCGAGCCCCTCGCCACTCCATCACCACGCCTTCGTTCGTCGGAAACGACCAGTATCAACCTGGTGACAAAGGGCTCGTCCAACTTGTTGCACTCCCATACGAAGCCGTCAGCGTACCATTTCAAGTGACTGAGACAATCCAGAAACACGCTCATAATCGACGTGATGGATCAACCACCCACATGAGCCATTCTCTGTGAGGAACAAAAACAAGCATCAGGGGAAATGGGTTGCGGCCGGCAGGGAAATCGAATCATCTGGTCAACCATCATAGCATCCAGCCACTGAGGTGAACATGGAGGATAAGTAAGGGACTTGTCCAGGGGCTGGTGCGACTGTCACCTTTCGACAAGTTTCCAGACAAAGGCGCTTCCGCTTCCCCTCGAAGGTAGCAAACAGACGAGGGTTCTCCCCCCCGGCCGTCATTTACCCCATACAGTTTCGAATGATGAATGATTACTGAAAAAGAGCGCAGCAATGCCGTGCTCCCGTCACTCATGAACTCAAATGCCAAGGGGCTGAACCCGTCTTGCGGACCCGTCAAGGAGTTCGTGAGACGACCGGGACGGACATGCGCCTCTGCACGGGCCGTACAGAGAGCAAATGAGTCTGATGTCCACAAAGTGTCGAGCCAATAAATAGGTGGATAGGTGGCGGGGGTGGATTAAGGTTACTATCAAGCTATGTTGCTTATTTTTCTTCTTCAAGGTTGCGCGACTTGCGCCATGGCCAGAGTCGTGTATCCAAGGTTGCGGGCCTCATCGGGGTTTGACTTTGTTATTTGCAACACCGCATGCAGGAAGCCGCACGGGGAATCGGGGATACAGCGGCTGGGGATTCTGTCATTCGAATACGGCCACCGGCCAGCCACGCAAAATGCCCGGCAAAGGTAATTTTTCTTTCGGGCAATCCGCGCCCCAAGGCCTTGCCGCCGGGCCCCTTTGATTGCTACTAAATAGGTACAGTGAGGTTGTATGTAGGTGCAGTGCAGTGAGCCTGTTGTTGTAGGTAGATAACCGCGCAGGTCACGCCGCAGGCCACTTTCTGGCGGCGTCACGAATCGCCCACGCCAAGAAAATGACATGTACAAGATTGCACAAAAGGGCTAGTCGATGGCCATTTTCGTACCAGGAGACACATGGAACATGACCGAAAATGAAAAGAAAAGAACGTGCAACATTGGCCCCGTTCTCAGAAGTCGTTGTCATGGCTCAGTGCGACGTAAATACGTCCCCATCGAGACCTTGGCGCCTTTTCCGCTGAGGCGACAAATGTCTGAGACTTTGCAGGCCGTGATGATGGAAACAACTCTATATCCAGATGGGTGTTTTTCTGGGGCGTGAGCATCAATCACACGCCCCTTGGCAAGCTGCCAAGCACCGTCACTGGTCAGAGAGCCCCTGGCCAGGCTGGCCTTCACCACTCTCTCTGTCTTATCTCGCTTGTTTTCCCTTTCCACAGCGCCCAAATCGGGGCCTCGTCGAGTGGCCACGACGTCTGAGACAGTCTCTGAACTCTAAAAGAACGAGCACATTGGGCGGACGGCCGATGGCACAGGCCGAGGACGGTGGACACTGGACAGTGATGCTGATGTTATACACGTTATACACGCAGAATCTGTCCGACATGAGGACTCCGAAGCTTTGGTTTGTTTGGTTGTATGCGTGCAAGTCGAGCAAGCATGCCTTTTTTTAAGCATAAATACGCAGCACAGGCGTGGCCATCACTTCGATATACTCGACACTGCGTCACAGACGCAAAGACGGCCCTCGTTTCGGTCGGACCGGGACACAAGGGGCTTTTATTGGCAAATGGCCCATGGGTCAGAGAACGCATTGGCCAACCGTTTGTAGCCCTCATCTCGTACGTAGGGACGAGGCTGTTGTAAAAGTCCGTCGGTCCTATCTATCTTGGGATTATGGAGTTCTTCTCTTATGGGCACCCACCCGATAGATCTGGACCCCGAACTTTGCTTTTTTGTGGCGCACGCCGGAAAACGGGCACAGTGCGTCTTCTCATGAGTCATACAATCATACTGTATGAGGGAAATGCCTCCAACCAGTCAATCGGCTCGATGCTCCGTGTGCATCAAACGGCAGTCAAAGCCATCAATCGAGATCCTTGCGCGTCTGCAGTCAATGGGCAGACATGTTGCCACGCAGTCAGTCTATTAAGCAAGCAGGTTTGCCGATACCAAGTTGGAATCTCTCCCCAACGAATCCACAGTTGCTTTCCTTGTCTGGCCTGCGAGGCTGCGAGTCTGCGAGTCTGCGAGTCTGCGACGGCGTCGGGACTAGCGCGCTGGGCCGCTTCCAGATGGCGGCGCAATTAAAAGCTTGATGTTCTTGGCGCTGATGTATGCTCGAAAGCTGGCTTATCAATTTCCGGAGGAATCAGTACCGACGGCGAACAGTTGTGGACGAGCCAGCCTCGTGCCGGAATGTCTGGGTGCTTCTCGTTCTTCTCCACAGGCAGATAGACGAGTTGCCGTCGTCGTCGACCCTGGGAAAGTGTGCGTGTTCGATGGGGTGCAACGAGTCCGTGTCGTACGAAGATTGATCACGCAGCGGCGCCAGCAGCAGCAGCAGCAGCAGCAGCGTCTGCCGGACTGCCGGCGATGGAAAAAAGAGTGACGAGAGGGTTGACGAGAGGGTTGCCGACGAAAGTCGCGTGAGCGCTGGGCACTGTCGGTCCCCAACCCAGGTCCAGCTCGGCCAGCTCGGTGGCTGGAGCCTGGAGATCAAAGTCGTGTCTCACAACGCTCATCCGCTGGACCGCTGCATAGTCCAGGCCGGCGAAATGAAAGGTGCCAAGCCCGCGATGGTCGCCATCGTTGCGGGAAAATCAAGGGACGCCTGGATCAGGCTCTGTCGTCAACTTGGTCGTCGCCGCCGCCGCCGCCACCACCATGTCATGATGAGGGCCTTGATTTCCTTGCAGGGCCGAATCGTCTGGTCTCCTATATGCAAGTTTTCGGGCGTGAAGGTAGAGAGGCATCAAGGAACAAAGGCGGACCGTGGACGCATCCATGATCCCCAAAAGGCAACTACAACCAGGGTCAAGTTTCGTCTTCTTTCTTCTACGCGCGGTGCCTGGTGGCACAGTCAGCCTTGGCACCACCAGCTGCATGCAACCTCACCTGCACTGTGTCGACAGAGAAAGAGAGATTCACTCGGCACTGCAGCTCTGCGGCACTGCGGCACTGCGGCACTGCGGCACTGCAGCATCACCGCCCAGGCCGGCCTTGCATGCCCGACTGGCTGTGTCTCAGTGCTGGAAACGAGCTTTTTGTTGCTCACAACTAATTGTCACAACTAATTGCTTCGGGAAAAGAGAAGAAGAAGACAACAAGGGGAAGTGAAGAAGCCTTCCTTCCCTACTGCTGTGTCCAAGCTACTACACACTAGGCAGGTGGTAGGTACGTCAAGAACTTGGAAAGGAAGGCTCGGGGGTCCAGTGCATTGTGCATTGGGCAGACAGACGGCCGTCGATGCGCTCCGCCAAGTGTTTTGTCATCGCAATAAGCAGAAAGGAGAAATGTGCCAAGCTTTCAAATGCAGATCCGATGTTTGGTAAGGAAAGCGCGCCGTATGGCAACTTGCAAAGAGTGTAAGGTGTGGGCACGATGCGACACAAGCACGCTAACGCTAACGCTAAACGGAACGAAACGCTAAATAGCCCAAGGGGCCTGATCAGTGACCAGTGGCGGCACTGAAGAGTAGAATTGATAAGGAAACGAAACCGCGCAATGGATGGCTCCAGGCTACTGGGCACTGGGCACTGGGCACTGGGCACTGGGCATCTGCCTACTGTACCTACCTACCTAGAGGCTAGTGCATAGAAACATACTACACGCTAGAAGCCACACGCCTGCCGTGAACATGTCATCTGGTGTTCTATCTGGCTCGAGATGCGGGCTGCACCCCAAAGCTCCGTTCTATGGTGGGCCGTGGCTGCCCCGGCGCCACGGCTTATTTGTGCATATCCACTCCCTACCTAGTACCTAGCACCTTACTACTACGTAGGAATAATAGTAGGTAGTTACCTAGGTAGGTACGTAGCCGGGAACCTTATAATGTTGTTCAAGTTGTTCAAGTGCCTAGCACGTGCAGGCCCAGGGAAGTACCGGGCAGGTACCTCCCTCCTCGCACCTGCCACCTGGTGCGCCCCCGGCCGAAATGGCGGCAATGGCCCAGTTCCCGGACACTCTGGCGCACTCGATCGACCTGAGCCCGTCCTACCAAACGCCTGGCGCCAAGCGGCAGCCAAAGACACTCCGATGCGCGTCAACTCTCCCATGTCGTCTCTATTCCTGAGCTGAGCTGCTGTTCAACGCACATATTAAAGCTGCTCTCCCGCTTCCACACTCTTTCTCTCTCTTCTGCTTGCCTTCACCCGTGTCCGACTCCGCTAAGCATGCGCGCCAGTCCAGCCCACCATTCTGACTCTACCGCGCACCCACCCTGGGCCATCCACACACCAGGCTACCAGCCCACACACCAGCCAGCTTTCGCTCGACGCCATTCTCTGCTCCGGACAGGGAACCTTCCAACCTGGGGCACTCCTGGACCTTTTAGATTGCGGTACTATTGAGCACCACGAGTCCACGACGGCTGTGCGGCAAGAAAATACAAGCAGGGCGCTCCAACAGTCCCTCGGGCATCGTCATTGTGGACAAGACAAGACCTGTGGCGCTGAATCCCCCGCGTTCATCAACCTTGCATCTGAGAGTCGACAAGCCACCTTGCGTCTAGCTTGGCACGACGAGTGCCACATTGTCACATTTTGCACGGAAGAAGGCAAGAAAGCAAGAAACAGCGAAAAGCACGGCGACGCCGCGTCTTGGCTTTGGATTGGAGCCAGTGTGGCTCAAAAGCCTCCGGGACGACTTCGGAACGAATTCAGGACTCGCCCCTTCGGCCTTTTCCATCAGGGCTTCCATCACTGCTTCTCTGCTTCCATCGCGCCTTCCATCCTGACTAAGCACGTTCCCTCGCCTTGCACGAGTGACGACGTCACCATGGCCGTGTCACCCGCCCACGTTCATCCGCGGACATGCTCGCCGAGGCCGACGGGCCAGTTTGAGGACACGGAAGTCGTGCTGTCTGCGAATATCGCTGGTGAGTGCAACGCAATTTTGGAAAAAATTGTCTTTCCCGATTGAAAAGGCCCCTTTACCCCTTTACCGTCCAAAGCCCACCTGGCATTTGAAACCCGCCCTGCGTCCTGACTCCTGAGCACCTGGACATTCGATGTCTGCCTGGCGTGCTCCTGGCGTTGGGTGCTGGAGGCTGGTCCTGGCCGTCGGTTGATTGCTCCTTCCATTCAAGTTTAGCTTGCTTAATGGAGCCCTCCCTCGTGTCTTCCTCCCCCCCCCCCCCCCCTCTCAATCTCGACCCTCATCTCGACCCTCATCCCGACCCCATCTTGACCCCATCTTGACCCGCACCCCCCCTTTTTCTCTTTCCTCTTCGCCGCGTGCGGTGCAAGTGACGTGATAGCCCAAGTACCTGCGAGGTACTGGACGCCAATCCTACCTACTACTTCTAGGTACCTAGTAGGTAGGTACTAACACCTACCAGTGCGGCTACCACAGATCTACCTCGCGCCAGCCAATCCCGTGCCTACATACACCCTGGTGCCTCATGTGTCCTAGGCAGCTTTTGCTGACGTTTTAATTTTTTTTTTATGGCTACCCACAACGCAGCGAGGCCCTCCGCTTTTGGTGCAACGAAAGCGCCGTCCGTCGCGCCGACACCGATGCCGACACCTCTGGGATTTTCCACCCCGTCCACGGGCCCGTCGGATTCCCTCTCCCTTCCTCAACACCCACCAAACAGCTCTTATTTTTCCTGTCCACCTCACCGCCAGCTTGCTCCCGATATCAATGACCCAATTCTCGAACAAGGTGACCAAGACTCCGGCACCGACTCGCCCATTGAGCCGGTCACTCCAGTGAGTGGAGGCCGTCAATCGCAAGACTTGACCTCGCTCCACCACAGCCAGTACAGCCAGGACAGCCAGGACAGCCAGGACCGCGATTACCAAGCTTCGTCAATACCAAACGCTTCCCAAACTCGGTCAAAGACGACGCCTTGCAAGACACCTTTTCTCCTTCCGTCAACCGCTCCTCCTACGGCACCTTGCGCTCCGGCCAATTTCGGCGACGACGCAGCTCCTCGACAAGTACCTGAGCCGGGTCCCTCATCCCTCCAACGCCAGACATCTGAGACATCCTTGACATCCCAGACATCCCAGACATCCCAGACATCCGCCACACCCACTTTACGGCGCACTGGTCGCAGCTCTACCGGCAACCTCAGGCACAAAATGTCGCGACTATTTCGACGTTCCAATACCACACTAGAGCAGGACAAGGAATACGGAACTGCGCATTCCTTGGTGTCTGGATCAGCGCCTCAGTCGAGCAGTTACCTCAATGGAAACGGCCTGCCCAGTAGTCGCTATCCAAATGGCTACAAGTCATCTGCCACGACCACTCGGTCGAGTTCTCCGCCTTCCCTAGACTCACCGCTAGAAAAGGTGCAATCATGTCGGCCGGCGACGGCGGCTTACAACGGGCCACTCCCTCAGCCGGCTGATTTTAGCAAGAAACACAGAGCGTCGACAGGCTTGACGCTTCGCGGCCGCGCCGTCAACTTTGTGGGCAACACCATGGGCCGTGGACACCGACCTCCTTCGAGCAAGGGTCCACGGCGAGCGAGTAGTTTCGACATGGCCAATAGGCCCGTCGTGTCAACCAGTTCCAAGCACCGCGGCGAAGAAAAGATGTACCCCCCCGAGCGTCTGCCCTGGGCCCTGCCGCCGGATGCCGGCACGGGCGTCAAGGCTCGTCGCATGAGTATGAGCCTGCCCGACGATTTCACCGTCGATGTTGCCGAGCTGCTGTCCGAGTTTGAGTACCAGAGCAAGCTGCTGGGCCGCCATGGCAAGCATCTTGGCAAGGGCGCGGCGTCCAAAGTGACTCTGATGGTGCGCAAGGGATGTCCGGGTGAGCTCTACGCCGTCAAGGAATTCCGGGGCCGGTCGAATCGGGAAAGCCAGCAAGACTATGAAAAGAAGATCAAGTCGGAGTTCAGCATTGGCAAGAGTCTGCACCACCCCAACATTGTGGAAACGATCCGGTTATGCACCGACCACGGCAGGTGGAACCACGTGATGGAATACTGCTCCGAAGGTGACTTGTTCGGCCTGGTGCAGAAGGGATTCCTCAAGGGCGAGGACAAGAAGAAGGATCGGCTATGTCTCTTCAAGCAGCTGGTGCAGGGAGTCAACTACTTGCACGCGCACGGAATCGCGCACCGGGACATCAAGCTGGAGAACCTGCTGCTCACCAAGGACAGCAAGCTGAAGATCACCGACTTTGGCGTTTCCGAAGTGTTCAGCGGAACGCACCCCGGGCTCCGCGAGTCGGGCGGGCAGTGCGGGCAGAACATGGGCGAGGTGCGGCTGTGCGCGCCGGGCATATGCGGCAGCGAGCCGTACATTGCGCCCGAGGTGCTGGAGAAGAAGAACAGCTACGACGCGCGGGCTCTCGACGTCTGGGGCTCGGCCATTGTCATGATCTACCTGACGTTTGGCGGGGCCATCTGGTCGCGGGCCGAGGCGGGCAACGTGCACTACGACAAGCTGGTCCGGGGCTGGGACAAGTGGTACAGCAAGCATCCCGAGCGCGACGCGTGCATCACGGACACGGATTACCCCAACTGCTACGCGCTGGACGTCGGCGTCAACCCGCCGGCGCTGCGACGGATCCTGTTGCAGATGCTCAACCCGCACCCGGACAGACGCATCACGATGAGCGAGGTGGTCAACAACCGGTGGGTGAAGAATGTCGAGTGCTGCCAGCTGGAGTCGTATGAGGAGCAGGCCCAGGTGATTGACGCGACCAAGAAGGACGCGTGCCTCAAGGGGTCGACCAAGAAGATTTTCTGCCACAGCCATCTTCCTCCCAAGAGTTCTGGCTCTCATTCGCTCGGCAAGATGCCGGGGCAGCCTGGCTATTAGAGGGGGGGGGGCGGGGGGTCTGGGACGTGGCGCCGCGCAAAGGGCACAAGGGACTCGGGGAAAAGGGGGGGGGGGGGGGGGGGGGGTGTTCGTGTCTCATGTTTCATGTGGTTCAACTCAGGCTTTTTCAGGGTCATTGGGCGTCGGGAGGCATCATGTCATCATGTGCGGCAGCGGCCAACCACGAGCAATCGTGTGGGGGAGCCAGGGCGTTTCTGGTCTGGTCTTGATATCTTTATTGTTTTTTTTATTTCTTTTCTTGATTATATTTATTTTTGGCATTCCTCGTTGACGTGGATGATGGCGGGCAACGGTCAGGACTCAGCATGGCGGTGCATGGCGGCGCTCCGGAGTCCAGACCAAATTCTTCCCACGGACATGGCATGCGGGATCACGGGCCGTGGTTGGCACGCTGTCCGTCCACGCGCGAGGCGTTTGATGATGGGTTGGCCCCGACGGTAGACAGGGGACGAAATGAGGTGATTTTGACTGGATGGAAGTGAAGTGAAGTGAAGTGAAGTGAAGTGAAAAGTGAAGTCAGGTTGAGTTGAATCAACGCAGGGCGCTGTGATTGAAGCGCACACCGTCCGTCGTGTGCTGTGTGCTGTGCATGCCGAGACGCGTGCACGGTCTCTCTCTCTTTTTTTTTTTTTTTTT
>SRQA01000117.1:0-36687 GCA_018360365.1 Claviceps citrina
AGCCCGCGCCCGGCGCGTCGTCCTCCTGCCCGGCCGAGCCGCCCACCGCGATGAGGCACGCGTGCAGCGGGTGCTGGGCGATGGCGAAGAGCGAGTCCTGCGGGAGGTCAAAGTAGGCGATGGAGTCGTTCTGCAGCATCACTTCCTCGTCCAGCTCCTCCTCCTCCTCCTCCTCCTCCTCCTCCTCCTGCTGCTGCATCTCGTCCCCCTCGTCGCCGTCCGAGTCCATGACCATGTCTTCGTCGTCTTTGGTGTCGATCTCCTCGGCGGCGTCGTCGGCTGGGAGCAGGGAGTCGACGTCGTCTACTTGCTCGGGGTGGGCTGCGGACGACATGGCGGGCATGTGTGTGTGTTTGTGTGTGTGTGTGTGAACCGTCCGAGGAGGGAGGACGGGTTGTTCTTTTTGAGGAGGAAAGAAAGATGTGCTGTTTATGGAGAGTGTGTTGAAGATTTGATCGCGACTGAGATGGATGAGTAGCTTGCTAGCCTTCTTCTTCTTCTTCTTCTTTTTTTTTTTCCCTCTTCTTTTTCTCGTTCTTACGTCACGCCGTCGCTGGATGTGCTTGATAAGCAAGGTTGGCGGGGAGTAGCGCGAGGAAAAAAAAAAAAAAAAGGTGCTCCTCCTCTGGTGAGTCGTTAGCCCCTCCATTGTGGGGCTCGGGACAGACAAAGAAAGTGTGTGCATGCATTGCATTGCATGTTGCTTCTTCCCGAGGATCTTATTATCTGCCATCCGGTTGGATGCAGAGATGAGCATTCGCCAAAGCCACAATGGAAACACATACCTCTGCCTTGATGCACTATTGTGGGCCACCCGTGGGGGCTACCAGCTCTAATATATATATATATATATATATGTGTGTGTGTACACGCAAACCCAATAAAAGAGAAAAGCCTTTCCCATAAACCTGTAGTTCTTGTCGCGCTGCGCCGAGCGAACGATTCAAACCTCTCTCGAATGCCGTATGCCTCATGAACCAAAAACGCCCATTTTTTTCTTCCAGACTTTTCCCATTTCAACCCCCCCCCCCCCCCCCCCCCAAAAAAAAAAAAAAAGACAAAAGAAAGAAGAGCGAGATGCCATCTACTATCCATCCCTACCCGTCCAGAACTTCGACCCAGTTACTCTCGGCTTGTCTCCTCTTCCACCGCTCGCCCGCCGCGGCGCGTACAACCCTTTCCTCCTCTTGCATCTCGGCCACCTCGTCCGCCATCTCCCGTATGTGGTGCTTGATGCCCAGCGGGAGCGTCTTCTGCCAGCCGCCATGGGCCTTGCACCGCTTGCGCTCGCACATGCCGCGCACGGGGTCGTCTTCCCCGAGGGGGTCGGCCAGCCGAGACTGCCGGAACACCTCCTCGCCCTCGGGCGACTTGACAAACGCGGCAAAGACGTCCCTTGCCGAGACGGCGTCCAGCCGCGAGTCGTAGCCGCAAATGTCGTCGCCGAAACGTCCCGCGTTGATGGCGGCGCGTCGGCGCTCCTGGGCAAGTTCGATGAGTGTGAACATTTTGTGGCATAGCACGGTTTCCTCCTCCAACTGCGAGCGCGCCCGGGCCGCTTGGTGGAGGAACTGGTTTTCCTCGTCGCTCAATACTTTGAGGAGCATGCCGTCTGAGAGCCATGAACGTTGTCAGTATGCTGATTGACATGGGGGGGGGGGGGGGGTGTTTTGGCAGACAAGTGGCAACGTGTGGCGAAAAGTGCAATCTTACCTTGCTTCGCGTCGGCACCCGTCGGATGCGCGTCCGAAAATGGCGTCCTGGCCAGAGTCCACATGCCCCTTGCGTCTGTCGCCCCAAGATTGCTGTTGAGAAGGGCCATGAACTCGTCCTGCGTCAACTCATCATCCAGCCCGTTTCTGGCCTTGGCCTTGGGCAGCCTGCCGACCATGCGCTCCCACCACGTCTGCGCGTGCTCATCAGAGCAGAAAACACTGGGCTCGCTCTGCGCCAGACGCGCGGCTTTGCGGCAACCAGCCAGGGTGCATGTCTTCTTGTAGAGGGTTCCCAGCTCCCCGGTTGCGCAGTTCGGACAGATGAACTTTTCAATGAGATGCTCCCCAATCTCCTTGTTCATCTTGATACATCCTCCGTGGAACCAGTCCTCGCAGCGTTCGCAGCAAATCATCCAGCGATGGTCGTCGGGCCCGCGACACAGACAGTAGGGCCCGTTGTCGGATCTCTCGTCGCCGGACGGTGCGTCGTCTGCGCCGCCCGGGGCGGCTGACCCGGTCCTGAGTTTCTTCGTGATCCTCTTGCCGTCGCCGGCCTTGGGCTTCTTGGGCCCCCTCTTCACTGCCGACGCCGTGCCCCTTTTCCGGGCGGGAGGGTGGCCCGAGGTGACTGTCGCCGTGGCTCCTGGTTCGGCTGGCTCTGCAGACGGCAGGGGCGTGGGCGAGGACTTGTTGGAAGCTGAGGCGACGTCTGAGGCCGGCAGGCCGGGAGAGCTCGCGGCATGTTCTGCTTTGACTGGTCGATCGGCGGATGCAGGATGCAAAAGGTCCTCGACTGACGATGGGGCAGGCTGAGCAGGTTGAGCGTGGTCCATGGTGAGAACAGTGGCGGACCGGAACGCGCAAGCTGGCTCATTCGACGCGCCGTGGACGTTCGCAGTCTGGCGTTGTGTGTTTCGGATGCTATGACTGCGATGAAGCGGAATGACCCATCATCACTGGCGCTCAGATCTGGCGCTCAGATGCATGAGAAGCCATGAGAGATGAGAGAGCACGTTGCATGGGGGTGACATTCAGAGAACTCCATGGTTTTGCTGGTGCCAAATCCACGCCGGCAAATTGTCGGTGGTGGTGGTCACTGGCGGCAGCAGCAGCCCCGACGAGTCCTCTTTCGGCAGAACCAACCACGGCCAATTGTCGGTTCCCATCTTTCCCATCTTTCCCATCAAGAGAATCACGACCGATCCAGACGCCGCGGACAATGGCGCATCCATACTCCCTGACGTCGCGAGCCCTCCACGGCGCGTTTACGAAATGCCAGCGGTGCTTTATCAGCAGCAGCGCATTGCAGCCCCGAGCACTTCCGCGCGCCGCGGCTACGGCCACGGCCACGCCCATACCCATGCCACGCCGGCAACCGCTCCTCCAGCAGCGACGAACGTACAAGACTGTTGAGCAGGCCAAGAGCAGACACAGCACGGGTGTATGTGCCAGTTCTCCAGTCCTTTCGCGTGTATAAAAAAAGGAAGAGAAAGAAAGAAGATCCAAGCACGACAGAACAGTTTAGTTTTGCGGGAAAAAAAAAAAAAAAAAAAAAAAAAAAAACCCGAGAGAGCTGACCCGGAAGGACGTGATTTGCGCCGCATTTAGCCCTTTTCCTGGAAGGCGGGCATTCTCTTCGTCGCTACCTGCGGTGCCTTGGTGTGGTACTTTGAATTCGAAAAAGGGCGCATGCAGAGGAAGAGAATCGCCGATGCATCCAAAGGTGTCGGACGACCCAAGGTCGGCGGCACGTTTGAGCTTGTCGACCAAGATGGCAAGCCATTTACGAGCGATATGATGAAGGGCAAATATTCTCTGGTACGTATTGCCCCATGCGTGGCTCTTGAGCCTGCCAAAAAAAGAAAAAGAGAGAGAGAGAGAGAGAGAAAACACGTTCGTTTTCATGGCCATGAAACATTGACTCGGGATACCCGTGTCCTTCTGCAGGTATACTTTGGCTTCACCCGCTGCCCCGACATCTGCCCCGAAGAGCTCGACAAGATGGCCCGGATGCTCGACCTGGTGGAGGAAAAGGCGCCCGGGGCACTCCTCCCTATCTTCATCACCTGCGACCCCGTGCGCGACGACCCCAAGGCGCTCAAGAGCTACCTCGTCGAGTTCCACGACAAGTTCATCGGCCTGACGGGCACGTACGACCAGATCAAGAGCCTGTGCAAGAAGTACCGCGTCTACTTTAGCACGCCGCAAAACGTCAAGCCCGGCCAGGACTACTTGGTCGACCACAGCATCTACTTTTACCTGATGGACCCGGATGGGGACTTTGTCGAGGCTCTGGGACGGCAGCATTCGCCGGATCAGGGGGCGCAGCTGATTCTGGACCACATGAAGGATTGGAAGAAGAAGTAGGAGTTGATGACGAGACGATGGAGAGCGATGAACTGCGGTTCCAACCCATGTACTTGGGACTGGTAGTCGTTGTGTTGTATGCAGCATAGTAGTAGTGTAGGCCGATGCATGGCGTGGGCCTCGTTCTCAGCTACGCTGGTTCCCCAATCGACGCCAGTTCGTGTAAATCTAGCGAAAAATAAAACAGATGTATCAATCACCGTCCCATCCGTAGCCGGCCCGCGTGCCTGGCAACTTGCAAGCCTGTAACATGCCCTGCGTGCTCCCGCATGGTCGGGGCTCCACAAACGAGCCGTGTCCGTGTCCGTGTCCGTGTCCGTGTCCGTGTCCGTTTCCGTTTCCGCTGCCAACAGCCAACCTCAACCTCGACCAACGTGGTCCACGTCCACGTCCACGTCCACGTCCACGTCCCCTCTACGAGTCGCGCGCACACGGTGCCCTCGCATCTGCCACAATGTCTCGCGCCGGAGTCTGCGCAACTCGACTGGGCCGTCCATTCCTGAACAAGGCTCACCGAGTCCCATGCACAGCCCCCTCACCCTGTTTTTTCATCGTTGCAACCAACAAACGTCGCCATCACCACCTCCAAGGAAGGAGCTTCCAAACCACAGCACGCGTTGCTTCTCAGAGCGCGACGAGCCCACGGGGGAGACATGGGTCGGGTGATCCATTCTCGGATATTGCTTTTGCGTTCGAGTACGTGCATTCCCAATCGCTTGCTGAGAGTGTAGAAGAGTCGTCTGCTGACAAGAGTGAACATAGCATCGATGGAGTCTTGTACCGAGGGGGCCAGGGAATCCCCGGCGCGCGTGAGATGCTGCGCAGCATTCGCGCCAAGGACATTCGCTACGTCTTTCTCACAAACGGGGGAGGGGCGCACGAGGACGACAAGGTGGCGTCGTTGACACGGCGTCTGGGACTGTCCCTGGACGAGGATGTGATTCGGGATCGGGTCATCCTGTCGCATACGCCTATGCGGGCATGGGCAGACGAGGTCAAGAAGCAGACTGTGTTGATTACGGGCCATCGGCCGGAGACGGCTCGTCAGATTGCGAATGAGTAACAATGCTCCCTCCGTCGTCCCCATGGCCCCATTGCCCCATTGCCAGGCCGTGAGAGCTTGATACTGGGAACTGCGGTTTGCTGACCTGCTGCCTTTTCCAAAACAGGTACGGGTTCTCGCGGGCCGTGACGCCGGCCGATTTGATCCACGACAACCACAACCTGTACCCGTTTGATGGCCTGAAAGACACGCTGCACTCCGAGTTCAGGCCCCTGCCCGATGGAAAGTCTGCCTCCGCAGTCACGGACCCTTACAGCACCGACGTGGCACCCCATGCCCTGAAGATCGACCAGATCCTGATCTGGAACGACCCCCGGGACTGGTCCCTCGACATCCAGGTCATCCACGACCTCTTGGTCTCCCACCGCGGCTACCTCGGCACCATCTCCCCCAAGAACGGCACCCCCTCGCTGCCCAACCACGGCTGGCAGCAGGACGGGCAGCCACAGGTCTGGGTCTCCAACCTCGACCTCGTCTGGAAGACAGAGCACCCCGTCAACCGGTTCGGCACGGGCGCGTTCCTCGAGGCCCTCAAGGGCGTCTGGTCCGCCGTCACCGACGGCGCAGCACCGCTCCAGTACAACGCGCTCGGCAAGCCATCCCGGTTCACGTACGACTACGCACACGCGCGGCTTCTCCGGCGCCATGCCCGCCCCGGGACGGATGCCACCGCCACGCCGTTGCGGCGCGTGTACATGATTGGGGACAACCCGGAGAGCGACATCCGCGGGGCCAACGAGTTCTGTCCCGGGGACGGCACGGAGTGGCTGTCCGTCCTGGTGAAGACGGGCGTCTGGCAGGAGACGGCTGCGCGGAAGGCGCCGCGGCACACGCCTGCGGCGATTGTGGACGATGTGGTGGATGCCATTGTCTGGGCGCTGCGGAACGAGGGTGTTGATGCGTCCCGGAGGTGGCTGCTCGAGGGGGGGGCCGCGTGAATGTGCATGCTGCAGACGTGGATTGCATACACAATGACTTGGGCCTTGGTTTTTTTTATTTTTATCGGTCTTGTTTGCCTCTTCTTCTTTCTCTTCGTCTCTTAATTCCAATTCCGCCATGGTGGGACAGTCGGGCTGACCGAATCTGCTGTGTGGGCGGCGGAGCTGGAAATGGAAGGAGGTCAGCTGAGCCATTCCGCTCCTGCCCCTCCTGCCCCTCGTCCGCCCCCCTGGACCCTGTTTTTTTGTGTTGCCATGTCCCAATTTTGCCCGTTAACATGTCATCGTCGTACAAAACCGGCCTTTCATCCATCCAGCCTCACTTTTCTCCCCCCCCATTCCCTTCGTCTCCTCACCTAGCCTCTCTCCTGCTCCATGGCCTTTGTCCTCTACGGCCGGCTGCGCTTTTGCTGAAGCAATACTCTGTGTAGACGCAAAAGACGTTGGTCGCGATCATGTCGGAGACGCCTGCTGCTGCCCCCTCTGTCCCCTCTGCGCCCGGGGCCCTGCGGTCGGTTCTGAAATGTGACGCTGATTGCGACAGAACTCCTCCTGCCAGCGGTACTCTGAAAGGTATGTCTTTGATGTTGCCTTGTCAGCCATGTACATGCAGGCGCGCACTGGCCTGTGGTACAAGTCGGCAACAGTCGTGGCTTTGTGACGTGCACCAGCCGTAGGCTGACAGATATCGGCAGCTGTGCAGATCGCAGAACCAGCAGAAGCTTTTCCCGAGTTCGAGGACGAGTCTCTCTCTAGCAAGACGTTTCGTGCAGGACCAAGCCGCAGGCTGAGCGGGAGACTGGGCTCGGGCCGGTCTCCAGTCAACGAAAGCTCGCCGGCTCTGCGCTCAGATGACGGGTCTGTCTCTGCCGCTTCCACGGGACAGCAACAGCAGCAGCAGCATACGCATCGCCACCAGTACTATGCAGAGAAGCTACTGGTCCAGGTGTATGACTGGCTGAAGCATGAGAAGACCAAGCTGGCTGCTGCCCGCAAGTCCAAGTCCCACCGTCGCAAATCCAAGTCTCCGCAAGAGCAAGACCCATCTACCTCTGCAGATGATGGTCGCGAGCGATCAAACTCGGTCGACTCCCAGTCTAGTCATGTCTCCCTTGACAAGCTCGAGCACATTCTGCAGGGCTCTCTCTCGTCCCTCGGCCTCAACTCTATTCCTGAGCATCCTTCCAAGTTTCCGCGCCGCCGACGCGCCAATCCAAGGCCGGGCTTACAACGCGCTGCTTCGTCCGACACGGATTATTTCGATGGTGATGTCATTGTGCCGAGCTGCGATGCGTGGCTGGACAATTCAAAGACACTCAGCTACACCGGGGGGGCTGCCAGTACCGACGACTTGTCGAGCGGCAAGTTGGACAACAACAACAACAACAAGGATGGTGATGCATGGCTTGTCTTCAAGAATGAGATTATCCGCATTGCTCATACATTGAGGCTCAAGGGTTGGCGCCGAATCGCGCTCGGAAGTGGTGACACCCTCGACGTGGAGCGGCTGAGTGGTGCTTTGACCAACGCCGTCTACGTCGTGACGCCACCCAAGGACTTGAGCGAGGCCGAAGGCAAGAAGAAGCCAGAAAAATTGCTCCTGCGAGTCTACGGTCCCCAGGTGGAGCATCTCATCGACCGTGAGAATGAATTGAAGGTTTTGCAGCGTCTTGCTCGTAAGAAGATTGGCCCGCGCCTCCTGGGAACCTTCAGGAACGGCCGTTTTGAGCAGTACTTTAATGCCATCACGCTGACGCCCGCTCACCTGCGGGAACCCGAAACGAGCAAGTCCATCGCCAAACGAATGCGCGAGCTCCATGACGGCATCGATCTCCTGCCGCTGGAGCGCGAGGGAGGCCCCGGCGTGTGGAGGAACTGGGATCAGTGGCTGGCCAACGTGGCCAGAATCACCGCTTACCTGGATCGACAGTATGAGATGGACCAGAGTGCACCCAAGAGCGACTCGGTCGCCGAAGCGTGGAAAGCAAACGGATACGTGTGCGGAGTTCCGTGGGAACAGTTCTTGCGCATGGTTGCCCAGTATCGAGCGCACCTGGAGACGTGCTACAAGACTGTACAGACCATCAAGGAGCGCCTTGTGTTTGCCCACAACGACGTAAGTTTTATTCTCCCGACCCAATAACGCCGCTGTCAAACCGAGAGGATCCTGAACTGAATGAAACCCATTGCATGACTGGCGGCTAGACCCAATATGGAAACATTCTGCGCATCCGTCCAGACGATGAAAAGTCACCGCTCCTCCAGCCGGCCAACAAACACAAACAGCTGATCGTCATTGACTTTGAATATGCCGCCGCCAACGTGCCGGGCCTGGAATTCGCCAATCATTTCACCGAGTGGACGTACAACTACCACGACGCCGCGTCCCCCCATGCCTGCAACCACGAGCGATATCCAACCGCCGAAGAGCAGCGACGCTTCATCAAAGCCTACGTCGACCACCGTCCGCAGTTCCCGACGGCCAGCGCGACACCGCGACTCAACCCGCAGGACAGCAGCGCCTCGTCCACGCCGTCCCTGAACCCCATCACATCCACCAGCTCCATTGTCGATTTCATGCTGGACGCGCGCGTGCCCCCCGGCGGGTGGAGCGCCGCCGAGCGCGCCCGGGAGGAGCAGAGCGAGTTGCAGGTGCGGGAGCTGATGGAGGAGCCGCGGCTGTGGCGGGCGGGCAATAGTGCCATGTGGGTGGCCTGGGGTATCGTCCAGGCGCGGGTGCCCGGCCTGGACGGCAGCAACGGGCCGGCGTCCGGTGCGGAACCGGGCCTGCTCACGGCGGCGGCGGCGGCGGCGGAGCAGGAGCAGGAGCAGGAGCAGGAGTCTGGAGCGGACGAGTTTGACTATCTGAGGTATGCGCAGGACCGGGCCGCCTTTTTCTGGGGCGACTGCGTGCAGCTGGGCTTGGTCAGGCGGGAGGACTTGCCGGAGAAGCTGCGGTCGAGGCTGAAGATTGTGGAAAATTAGGCGTTCAAGTGCCCTTGAGGCATTGGTGCTGATTCTCCTTGTTGTGATGACTGCAGTCGGGATTCACCAAGGACAGTGGGAAGAGGAAGAAGAGGAAGAAGAAGATACATAATGATTGCTGTCTAGTTTACCTTTTCCAAGCCCCTGCACACAGTCTGCTTTCCTTGCCACTCCCCCGTCTTTTCCGACAATGGCTCCGTTTCTTGACATTGGTGTTTTCACGGCATGCAAGGCAGCAAGGCCCCCTCTTCAGGCTAAGCACTCAACTTCAACGTCTCCAGCATGCCGTCAATCTTGTCCACCAGGAACTGATGGCTGAGGGCGTCCGACGCAAAGGTATCCTCCTCTGGCGCGTCGTCTCCCTCCCGACCGCCACCGCCACCGCCGCCGCCGCCGTCGCCACCGCCGCCGTCCTCATCCGGCGCCCCCAGCACCTCGTCCAGGCGCGCGTCGTCGAACCGCAGCCGGAACCGGTCCGAGAGGTAGTGCCGTATGTCGTCGAGCAGCTCGATCGTGTCCGTCTCGTCGCGGTGGCGGATGCGCGAGGCGCTCTCCCTGATGAGGTGGTGGAAGTCGGGGTCGTCGATGTAGTCCTCGAGGCGGTGGGCGAGGTAGCGGGCGGCGAATTCTTCGAGGCGCCGGACGCGGAGGTCCCATGCTGCGTGGACGATGTCGTATATGTTGATGGGCTCCATGTCGGGGGGGTCCTGTTCCTGATGTATCAGCTGTTGTTGTTGCTGCTGCTGCTGCTGTGGTTGTGGTTGTGGTTGTGGTTGTGGTTGTTTTTCGGTGCTCCGCTTGCTGCTGCTGCTGCTGCTGCTGCTGCTGCTGCCGAGGGTGCTGATTGCCTGCGCGGCCTTGGTCTTGAGCCCATCGAGGAGGAGCATGTCGGCCGCGTAGAGCAACTCGAGGGCGTGCTCCAGCGGGATGACGGGGCTCTCGACGTACAGGAACGTGAGGACGAGCTCGAGCACGGGCGGGGTGACGTCGACGGTGATGACGCGGAGGTGCGGTGCGGGCTGGGACTCGACAAAGTCGCCCGAGAACATCTTTTCGAAGTAGGGGCTGCGGATGAGCATGGCCTTGTGGACGGGGTACAGAGTGGCGGCGGCGGCGTCGGCCTCGTCTGCTGCGCGGAGCAACACGTCTGCAAAGGCGGCGTTGTCATGCGTCCACCTGATGGCGTCGTCGTCGTCGTCGTCGTCGTCGTCGTCGTCGTCGTCGTCGTCGTCGTCCGCGTCCACCACCACCACCATCTTGTTGCCCAGGACGCTGGAGCGGAAGAAATCGCCGAGCTGCTTCAGCGCGCGTTCCTCCTCGTCCCGGAACCGCTGACGGGCCAGCCGCCGATCCTTGGCCGCGATGACATCCCACCCGTGCTGCTCCACCCCGAGCTGCGTGCACACCTCGTCCAGGCCCTTCAGGACGTCCTCCTTCTCCTCCTCGTCGGTGGGCGCGGAGGAGCAGAAACCTCCCTCCGACGGGGGGGCAAGGTCCCTAGGCAGGTCCAGGTCGTCGCCGAGGTAGATGCGCCGCAGGGCAATCTCGACGGCTTCGGGGCGGACGCTGCCGCCGTCGCCGAGGCTCCAAGCCGACGTGCCGGGCCGGGCTCGCAGCCTGTCCCGGAAGTACGGCGTCCGGCAGGCGAGGAGGAACTTGTGGACGTGGAAGGGCCGGGAGGAGCCCGCCGTCAGCGACATGTCCGAGGTCCAGGGCGTGGTGCGGGTGAGCAGGCTGGCGATGTGGCCCGACCAGTAGACGTAGGGGTCCGAGGTTTTGGAAAAGTCATACTGGAGGAGGAGGTTGCGGATGCGGTTGTTGAGCGCGTTGTATATGCAGCGTTCGCCTTGGAAGGTGTTGCGCTCGGCGTTTGCCCCTGGGTGGTTTGGTAAGTCAACAGAAAAAGAATGAGGAAAAAAAGTCTGTGGGCAGCCCAGCCCGTACCGGAATCGAGTAGTAATTGGACAAGCTCGTAGTGTCCGCAGAGGCTGGCCTGGAGGCAAGATACAACATGTCAGCCATGATGCATCTTTTTTTTTTTCTGGCATGTCTCACCTCATTTGGTGTAGAAGGGTGTGCAGGGTAGGGAAAGACCTCGTTTTCACCTCTCGACTCACGATGATCAGAGGCGTGTAATCAAAGCCATCCCTGCCGTTTATGTTGACGCCCTGGCTTATGCACTCCTGGCACCGGGGCAAGTCGCCCTGCCGACAGGCCAGGATAAAGGCCTTGAACTCGTCGCTCTCGTCGAGGGGATGCGCATCCCGCGTCTTGCCCGTCTGGGCCGGCCGGGTCTTGGCCTCCGCGTTGTCCTCCCCTCCGCGGGGCAGCATGGTGGGGGGTGTGTGTGTGTTGGTGATGGGTGGTTTGTTTCTCATGCGAGCGCAAAGAACATGTATGCGCAGAGAAAGGAGTCGGCAGGACTGGTTCGGAGGACGGTCCTGTGCTGCGATGCACAAAGGCTGTTTCTCATCGTGGCGTTGCCATTGGCTGTTCGGATGCCGTCGATGGCGTCACGCACTCGCAGCCTCCCCCCGGCCTGCCCCGCCACAATGCCGGGTGGAGGCCACGCATTGCGCGCCACATGAATTGGTATCGATAAGAACAAAGGACGCTCCACTGCGGTGGTTGCCATGGCAGCGACGCCCGCTGTTTACACCCGTCAGGGCTGGTCGGGCCGGTGCTGCAGCTGACTTACGGCTGGCTACAGCTGGCCAAGCAACTTCTTCCAGGCACTAGAAGCTCAGTTTTGGCGAGAGACTCGGCGGCCCGTGGGAGAGACCAGACCTCATCAACATCCATCCGAGATCTTTTCTCTTCCCTCCCCTCCCCAATTCATGACACCGATACAGTCTTTTCCTGCAACATCCTCAGCAGCAAACAGCCTTTTGTTACTAACCACAGCAGGGTTCCTCTTTATACCACTTCCTCTTTCCATCTGCCTTGAGCGTTCCCGCGGCGCCTGCAGCTCTGGCGCCGGCTTTCAAACAAAATAAGAGCACCACCTCCCCTTCGCCATGTCGTCAGAGGACAAGTACGATACGCTGGAGAAGATTGGTAGGTCATTACACTGCTTTCTTGCTCGAGTCAACTGTGTTCCTTCTCATATGGTTGGTTTGCTAACTGGTAGCTCTGTGTGTCAATAGGTCATGGCTCCTTTGGCGTCATTCGCAAAGTTCGCCGCAAGGCCGACGGCTTCATCATGTGCCGCAAGGAAATCTCGTACCTGCGAATGTCGCAGAAGGAGCGCGAGCAGCTGCATGCCGAATTTCAGATCCTCTCCCACCTGCGCCACCCCAACATCGTGGCCTACTACCACCGCGAACACCTCAAAGCCAGCCAGGATCTTCACCTGTACATGGAGTATTGCGGGAATGGCGACCTCGGGCGAGTCATCAAGGACTTGCACCACAAGGGACAGAGAGCGCAGGAGAGCTTTGTCTGGAGCATCTTCAGTCAGCTCGTCATGGCCTTGTACCGGTGCCATTATGGCGTTGACCCCCCCGAGGTCGGGGCTAATGCGCTGGGATTGACGCAAGGAAGTGCCAGTGGCACGCCAAAAGTGCCGGCAGGGGCCATGACGATTCTACATCGAGACTTGAAGCCGGAGAATGGTACGTCTGCCCCGACCGCGCGCAGTTTCTTCAGCCACGTCCTGCCTACTTTTCTGTCGTGTGTGGTTCTTCGGCACGAAACAAGGACTGATTTGTTATTTGTTCCATGCAGTCTTTCTAGGAGAGGACAACTCGGTCAAGCTGGGAGACTTTGGACTGTCCAAGATGATCAAATCTCATGACTTTGCCTCCACCTACGTCGGCACGCCCTTCTACATGTCGCCCGAGATCTGTGCTGCCGAAAAGTATACGCTCAAGTCGGACATCTGGTCACTTGGCTGCATAATATACGAACTGTGCGCACGGGAGCCGCCATTCAACGCCAAGACGCATTATCAACTGGTCCAGAAGATCAAGGAGGGCAAAGTGGCGACGCTGCCGGACATGTATTCGCCCGAACTGAACCGCGTCATTCAGGACTGCCTCAAGGTCAATCCGGATAGGAGGCCGGACACTGTGCAGTTGCTCGAGCTGCCGGTTGTGAAGCTGATGCGGAGGGAGAAGGAGATGGTGGCCATGAAGAAATCTTTGCGATCCAGAGAAGACCTCATTCATAAGAGGGAGAGGGAGCTCAGTGACAAACTAAGCGGCCTCGAGCGAGAGCGAGAAATGATTCGAGACGAGATCGACGCCTCGCTCCGGAGGGAGTGGGAGGTGAAAGCACGGCTTGAAATCGACCGCCTTGCCAACATCGAAATCGAACGGCTGCAGAAACGATTCGAGGAGGAGATCAAGGCGCGCGTCGAGGCCGAGCTGGAGAAGCACAAGGCTACATGGGTCGGGGCCGGCTTTCCCAAGCCTGGTGCTCTTTCCACCGAGCACCACGATCACCACGATCACCACGATGACGGCAATCACCACACAGCCGCTGCAGACCGGGCGGAAGTCCCCGAAAGCCCCGATGCGTCCAAGGAACCAAAACGGGCAGCCCGCACACCCTTTAGCCGAGCACAAACCATGTTTGCGGGCGGCCAAGCGGGAACGCCAATGGACATTGAGATGATGTCGCCAAGCCCCATGGCCATTGCCAGTCTGTCGTTGTCGCCTCGGCGCAACGGAGCGACCAAGGCACCAACCATTCACAGCGGGAACATTTTTGCGGTGAATGCGAACAGAGTGCCCGCCGTCGACCCGAGATGGGATCTTCGGGAGCCGCTTTCCATCGAGTCGGACGACGAAGATGTAGTGGTTCCATCGCCCACGACCAACGTGCGGTCTGCCAAGAATCCATTCGTCTCCAAGAACCGACCCGTCCTGTTGTCACAAAAGTCGTGTCCCATCAACCGGCTCCGGCCACAATCAACCAGCACCGGGCTCGTCTCCAAGGCCGCCGCGGCCGCCTCTGCGCATGCCGAGGCCCGGCCGCGATCGCCTGCGCGTCAGATCAGCAAGATACCATCCATGACCAGCTTGCAGGCGGAGGCCAGTACTGGCGGCCCGACTCGCAAGCACTCTGCCAAGCAGGAGAACAGCAGTGGCGGAGACGGCAACGGCGCGGGAAAGATGGCGGCCAAGAACAACCTCAAGGGCAGGACGCTTGTCGAGCTCCAGCAGGCCCGAGCTGGAGGGCGTCCGCTGAGCGTCGTCGGCGGTGCTGCTGAGAACATCAGCCCCAAGCGTGCGGAAGTCAAGGACAGAGTGGCAGGGCAGCGAAGAACAAGCGGGAGCAGCAGCAGCAGCGGCGGCGGCAGCAGGAGTAGTAGGAGTACTGGCAGCAGCAGCACTGGCAGTAGCAGCTCCAGCAGCGGAAGCACAACCGTCGCCGTCTGGGACCCCGACCGGGACGAAATGCCGAGTCCCTTTCTTGTGAGACAGAAGCGGATCATCAAGGCGTAGGAGCCCTTGTTCTTCCGTTGACGCGGCACCAGAAAAAAAAGGGGGGACATTGGGGAAAAAACCACGCCCAATCATCCACAGGAATTTGATGGCGAAGCGACCATGGGCTGCTGCTCATGGCATCTCGTTGCGCGGCATGACGCTCTCTCCCTTCTGCCCTTTCGACTCTCCAATATTTCCTCCTTCCTATGGACTGTTTCTTTCTTTTGTTCCTTTGTTATTTTAACATTCTTGGTTTTGAGATAAAAACCAGTTGTTTTTTTTCTTCATCTTCTTTTTTTTTTTTTTTTTTTTTTATGTTTTCCTCCTGTTTTATTCTTTTTGGAGGACTATTAGTTTTTCTTTTTTCCTTCTTTTTCCTTTTTTTTTAAACCTCGCGTTGCTGGATGGGATACCACATATGCATTGTGGCGGAATGAGCATCTTCTTTCTTCATTCTTGTCCATCTTCTTTCCTCTTTGCTTTTCTCACTCGATGCGTCTTTTTGATTGTGTGTGCGGTGTTTTTGGTCTTTGGTAGGGAGTGATATTTGAAGGGGGCTTGAAGTAGACCTTTCTTGACTTTCTCTTGTTTATCTCCTTTTCTTTAGTTTCCTCCTTTCCTCCTCCTCCTCCTCCTTCTGCTTCTTCTTTTACTTCTGCTTCTTCTCTCTCTTCTCCCCCCCACCCCCCCCTCTTTTTTTCTCCTTTTTTTTAGGGGCTGCTTCGAGTCTAGGACTTGTAGGGTCGTCAAGGACGACGCATATTTGTGCGGGTGCGTGCGCGTGTGAACATATATTTCCGTATATATATACTGCGGGAGGGCGCATCAGTCATGCTTTCATTGCATCGACAATCGTGCCTTGTAAGGTGTCTGCACGGGCACTGCGCCCTGGGTTTCGCCCTCCCCCGCGGTATCCGGTAAAGATGCCTTTCTTGTTCGCGCGCGTCCCCGCCCCCAAAACGTGAGGCCCCCCCCGTTTTCCTCTGACCAGCCACGATCCTGGGCTTCACCGAAAAAAATGGCTTGCTGGTTTTTCACTTCAAGAGACGGAGCACTTGACTAGTAGGTACCTACCTAGGTACCTACCTAGTTGGCTAGAGGCACTAGGTCAACACCAGCATCATACACGAAATAGTAACATCATCGTACAGGCCTACCCGGGGACAACCCACCTCGCCCTCCACCCAAAATCCCCATCCCCATCACCGTCACGCCGGTCCGTACCCAAACGCCGCCCCAGCCCGATGAGGTAAAAAGCGGAAATGCGGAAGAAAAAAAAAAGAAAGGAAAGAAGCACAAGTACTATAAACAATAAGTTACAGAGAAGAGCAAGGAGAAAAAGAAGAAACAAGACAGAAGAAAAAACGGCGACAAATAAAAAGGGACATCATCTTGCATACCATATCTTTTTCAAGCGTGATGGCCAGTGGGTATAGGTATGTATAGAGCAAGGGACATACATGTCCGGTACGACCATTTTGTGTACATGGCCTGTTTGTGCGGAAGTCAAGATCAACAAGACGAGGGAGGGGCAGGAGCACACCACAAGAAGAAGAAAAAAAAAAGGAAAAAGAAAAAGAAGAAGAAGAAGAAAAGACGGAACAAAAAAACACCAAGGGGGTAACGAGCCGTGAGGCTTGATTCCATCTTTGCCTGAGCCGTGAGGCCACGATTCCATTTCCTTCATTCTTTTGCAAGTCTCTTATCCAAGCGCCCGATTAAAAAAAAAAAAAAAAAAAAAAAAAAAAAAAAAAAAACCGTTTCCCTCCATTTTCCCTGTACAATCCATAATCATGGCGAGTCACCGAAATGGCCTCGGTGTCGTGAGTCGATGGGACAGCCCAGCCTGAGATTCAGCGCTTGTGCTTGTGTGATGATGCATGCCGGTGCGAGTGCGAGTGGGAATGCTTGTGCGACGACGGGTATTTGTGGTGACGACTCGACGACGACGCGCTTGCTTCCAAGTCTCTTTCGAGATGCTCAACCCTGGATCGATAGCCCTTGACGATTTCCTTGATGTGCGCAATCCGATCAAAATCCACCTCCAGCTCGTCGAGCTGCCGCAGGATTTCCGTGTATCTCGCAATCTCGGCGTCCGCGCCGTCAATGATGTTGCCGGCGCGATCGTACTGCACCTGTGTAAACATTTGCGCCTGTTCGCTGAGATGACGTATGTTCTGCTCGATGGAGGCCATCAGCCGGTCAAAGTATCGCCCGAGAGCGGCGAGAGAGGACGAGTCCAGGAGCAACAGACCCTGACTGCTCGCTCTACTGGCCGCGCGGGAGCTGGTGGAGCCTCCGGCGCCATGTCCAAGTGTTGCCTGTCCCTGCCTGAGCAATTGAAGCTCCTCGGTGGAGAGTCCCAGCTGCGTGTCGGGCACGGCGTTTGTCGCCATGGCCTGTGTTTGTGTTGGAGCGCACGAGGGCGCCAAAGAAGCGCCCGGCAAGGCGGAATCTTGGTTCACGGCGTCCGAATTCCGATGGCGCCTGACAGGGTCGAGATACGGTGACTGGAGGAAGTATTGGCCTGCGGCTCAGATCTCAGATCCCGGTGCGCGATGGAACGGGCACCGGGGCATTTGAGGAAGTCGCTGTCGGAATCAATGACGAAGCTGGGGCGAGAAGGCTCTGCACAATGAGGCATGATGATGATGCCCCTGATGCTGCAGCGAGGGGACCACCAAGGCCAGGTTTTCGCACAGGTGCTGACCGAAAGGCAGCACACGAGTTGGGCGACGGAGGATCAGAGGCAGAGCCGGGAGACGCGCCGAGGTCGAAGCGAAGCGTAGCCCAGCAGTGGACGAGTGAGCGGGTGCAGCAAGCAAGGCGAGTCGTTGATTGGGTGATTGGAGAATGCCATGACGGCGCGGAGCGACGACGAGAGAGAGAGAGAGCCAAGAGACGGACGGAGACATGGAGCGTTGGGCGGGCGGGGCATCGGCTTACTGAGAGAAGGAACGGGGGTGGGCGACTGGGTGTGACCGCCTTGGCAGGTGCGGCAGGTGCGGCAGGTGCAGCAGCCAGGACTGCCAGTGGATCGTTCTTGCCGTTCCTGCTTCGTGCCCGCACCCCGGAATCCTGCGACTGCGTTCATCCCAGATTCCCAGGGAAGAAGAGGAAAAGCGAGGAGACGCACACGCGCACGCACACAAGGCCTGCCCTGCCCTGCACGAGGCGCTGCACGAGGCCCTGCACGAGGCCCTGCACGAGGCCCTGCATCAGGTATGTAGGCTGCTTTGTTGGGGAACATGATCCGAACACATCACAGCCTCAGCCTGGGAGGCAGGTCCGATCCGGAGACGGGAACGCGCAGCGCAGCTGATGTGCAGGACAGGAACGGGACAGGAACGTCGGATGGTTGGGAAGGGAAACGTCCTGGAGATCATGGATGGACAGACAGTCTTGGAACTCGGGCATGGAGATTGCTCCGCGCGGCCACCCCTGGAGGCTGGAACCGAGGCCCAACAAGGATAGGCAAGGGGATGAACGATATTCCCTGTATCCTGTATCCTGTATCCTGTGCTCACCGTTAGACGGGAGACCGCCGCATTCCCTTCCTGGCTCCCCGTCCGGCGTCCGCGTGGTGGGCTCCCCTGTTCTTGTTCCCGGGCCTTCTTTACCTAAGCTAGTAGTTTTCCTCGGGCCAAAGACACGGAGGAATCGCCGTCCCAAGCCCCACATCCTGCTCCGTGGACCGTCAGCCTTCAGTGGGGAAAGGCCCGGAGAAAATCAGCCGGTACCGTGGTGTCGCTGGTCACTGGTATGTAGCCTTGGCTCAATGCCCCGGGGCTCCCCTTACCGACAAGAGGCTACGTGAATTTTCGCACAGCCACCAGATTTGCTCCACCAAAGTTATTATTCTATAAAAAGAAGGGGAGGTTTTTTGTATCGTTCTGCCACGTTTGCTATGCTGTGTTGCTCACATTGCCAGAGGTTTTCCTCATTAACAATAGTGTGGAGAGAAAAGAGAGAGAGAGAGGTTGCTATAATTGTCTATATGTGTAGCATTCCATAACCCCCCACATCAGAAAAGCCGTACTATTTCCATCAAATCCAGACGCCGTGCGTATAACTGTATTTGTTGCTCCTGTCCCTGTCCGCCGTATGAATGACACGTTGAACTCTACCCCCAAACCTACCCAAACGGCGGGTAGAGCTCCGTCGAATGCCAAAAAAAGGGAGTCTCAATTGAGGTGGACAATTTCCCGCATTGCCGGTGGTCGGGTGCCATGTACGCTGAAGCTGTGACATCCCCGTTGGTGGCGTTTCATGTTGCTCCGGACGCTAAATGCCTTGCCACATCCAGCGCGTGGGCACTGGAAGGGCTTTTCTCCCGTGTGCGAGTGACGGTGGATGCGGAGGCTGCTAGGCCGAGTAAAACTCTTACTACAGGTCGAACAGATGTATCGATCCTGGCTCTGAGGAAGATGTGCAGCACCGTGGACGGAGTTCAGGTAGTGATGGTGTTGCCAGGGCTCGTTGACCGAAGCTGCAGTGAATGAGACAGCGCCGTCGGTCCGGGATAATGTCTGTCGCAGCGGTTGTTGGTGATGGAGATCGGACGTTTGAGTGCGCTGAGCTCGAGGCATGGCCTGTACTGGCAAGAGCGCGCGGCAGGATTCGGGCTCCAGCGGAGGAGGGGTTACTTGTGGTAGTCTCTCATTGCTGGCGGCAGATGAGGCGTTGGGATGATGCCTCGAGGACTCATGGACACAACAGCTGTAGTTGTCAAGATAATCGGCTCCCTGAGGAGGCGTTGGGGGCAACGCCCCAGACTGGTAAAGACGCTGCTCAGCGTAGCTTGAGCCTGAACGACTTCCGTCCACAATCCTCAACAGCTTTGAGATGGACGGGAGCGAGCATTTGGTCTCCTCCCTGGATGGGGACGGGGGAGGCTGCGGTGCATATTCCCGTGGTTGGCTTCGCTGCGAAGACCGAGAATGGCCGGCCGTCAAGTATGAGTACGACGTCATGCCCTCCAAGAAATCGATCCAACGCCGACCTAGACGCACGCCACGATAACAATCGACTAGATGAGAAAGAAACTCTTCAGAAATTCAAAGACAAATGTGGTGGCGAGATGATGGCGTTTGCCTAGGCGAAGAGGCAGCGTGAAAGATGGAATGGAGAGGGGCAGCGTGGCGCTTGACGAGGTTTCTGACCCGTGAGACTCGACTCGCTGTATTTATTAGTCTTGTCCAGTCCAGATGCTGCTGGTAAGGACCAGCAATGGCTACTAAAAGCGGCAGCAATGTAGATCTATTCTGATCCGGAGTCATATCCCACAGAACGATGCCGAGTCACCGGGGCTTTTTTTCTGCAGGCGGGCATGTCTGTCATATATCGGTAGTGGACCAAATCCTGACAGGGACCAACGTACAGAGATAGTGACATGGTCGCGGGCGGCTCAACCCTCCCGACTGATCCAATGCTGGAGTTGGAATCGAGGGGTGTGTGCGTCATGATGGATGGGAGCGAGGACGACAAGAATCGCGCCATGGCCAATCAAGGCACGTTGAGCTAAGCTGTTGTGCGTGTGCATCATGCGAGTTTGAAGGCCCTGCAAGCCTTATATTATCGGAGGTCAATGGTAACTGAGAACCGAGTTGTCGTCGCATGGTGAGAAAGACTACTGAATGACAAGTAACGGATAACCCAGCTCATGTCAGTCACCCGTCCCCGCGCCCATCTTCTGGCCTGACAAGGTCCAGTCGCCGCGTGGCCATGTCCTGCACCGCAGACTGCAGCCTCTGGCCGAATCAGGGAAGAAAGTCATCGTCAAGAGGGGGGGGAAGGGAAGGGGAAGAAAATCGTCAAAAAGCAGGAATTTGTTGCAATCGAAACAGCCTTTGGAATTGATGATCCATGCGCATTGTGCCGACATCAGCCAATGAATGCCACAAGCATACTGTCGGGATAGCTGACCCGAGGCTCAAGGCCTCGATATGATGATGGAACCCAGAGGCATGGGTATGAGGGACGATCCCACCAGATCGGACCTTGATTTTGGTCCGATGCTTGGTTGGCTGGCCCACGGGCTTTTGCCATTGGACTAGAAGCCTGTCGCGTGCCCAACGACATGGCACTGTCCTCGCAAGAAGCTGACATTCCGGTAGACGACATCGCGCGAAGGGCCGAAGACCGAAGGGCAAGGGCTAGGGTTTTGGGTGATTGATAAGAAAAAGCATTCCAAGTGGGGGATTTGCAGCTGCTGACCAAGTTGAGGGGTGTTTGAAGAGACTTGACGATCTACCGGCGGATCTTGTTTGGATTATGCATGGCTGGAACAAGGTTGGCGAAAATCTATGCTCGGTTTATTCTGGGCAGGTGCGTGGTTGCGTAAGACTGATGCGATATCTTGTATGGTGCTGCAGCTGCGGGCAGCTGCGAGCAGTTGCGAGCACTGGTGAGCACTGGTGAGCACTGGTGAGCACTTGTGCCAGCTGTGACATTATTAGGGCAAGTGCTAGGGGCGCCAGTGTTTGTGTTATAACATGGACGTCGTCGGCCATGTCATGTCAATGTGGAACTGATGTTGGATAAAATGTCGTGTAAAAAGAAGAAGGAAAAGGGGGGGGGGGGGGGGGGGAGGGAAGCAAAAATCTGGCAGCCAGGCGCTGCGCCAGTATCAGTTATCTAACTAAAGCAATGGCGAGTGTATCTGGCGTGGGCGGCAGAGGGTAGAGTATCACGAGGAGAAAGGTCCGTGAGGCATGGCTTCCGTTCC
Source organism: Claviceps citrina (assembly GCA_018360365.1). NCBI lineage: Eukaryota > Fungi > Ascomycota > Sordariomycetes > Hypocreales > Clavicipitaceae > Claviceps > Claviceps citrina. The sequence goes on from SRQA01000117.1 coordinate 21,228, forward strand.
ACGGGTCAGTTTCACGGGCCAGTGAGCCAGCTTCGACAGGCATGGGATAGGAGATAGGACGACAACACACATGTGCTGACGTGGGATCCTGGAGCAAGAGCTGAGACAACCACACACAAATTGACCTGGTCGCGTTTCCATGTTTCCATGATGTGGATGTGGGCCCCGAGAAAGGACGGCTTGTCACGAGGACTGCATCGAAGGGCATCATTTGCATGTTCATGTTGAAACGTCGTTTTTGTCGTTTTCGTTGATGCCTGCGATTGCAGCACGGGCCCCGCACGGGCGACAATAATGCCAGGAAACAATCAGTTTCAGCTGGGAGAAACCTCGCACATCAACCGATATATGAGATTGCACATCTGAGAATCTGGGTTCAGGCAGCCGCGCAACTGGTGTGCGAGTTGCGCCAATTGGTCCGAGCCCAGGTTGAAGCCAGACATGTATGTAGACGGGACGTGTGTCAAAGCCCAAAAGGAGCCCGCATAATGGTAGTGAGGGGGAAGGGGAATGAGTGTCTAGGAAAACAAAAACAAAAAAAAAAGAGAGAGAGCTGAACAGGGACATTTCTATTCGAGTGTATGCGTGTGATGGGCGAGAAAAAGTGAGCAGCAAGTAGGAAAGCGACATTGTTGCGTGATAAAGAGGCGGCTAGATGGGCTGTCAGCCAATCAAGGGCGGCGCGTACCACGGCGCCGATCAAGGCCGCCATGCAGTCGGTGCGTCTTGGCTGCCGCATGGGCCTTAGCGCGGCTTCACGTCAAACGCGATCGAGAGCTCAGAGGACACAAGGAAAAAGGGGGCTAGACCGGAACTGGACTGGCCTGGACTGGACTCGAATCTCCTCAACCAGGGAGTCGAGACCAACACATCAACCACACCACACCACACGATGCATGATCGACCACCATGATCGCCCACCGTGATCGACGACCGTGATCGCCCACCGTGGTCCATGATCCAACCCGCTCGCCTCGCATCAGGCCAGCCCGACAGGCCAGGCTCCAGCCGCCAGGTCAGCACCGCCCGGTCAGCACGCTCGCCACGCTCGCCACGCTCGCCATTGGCGATCGGTCGGCGATCGGTTGGCGATCGGGCAGACAAAGGAGTGGACAAAGGGCGCGAGCGGACAAAGTCATGGCCCTGGACACGCAGGCCTCGAGGGCAAAACCCAGAAAGCGTTTCCCCTTTCCCCCCTCCCTCTCCCAACACCTTCCCCCCCGTCGCCGGGCTTGTACTATGCACGCTGTGCAGACGGGCCGCCGGGCTCGAGTGAGAGTGACTTGGAATTACCGGATCCAGGAAAATTCGTCGTCAAGCTCTGTCCCAACTAAGAACCATGAGCGCCCTCAACCCTCCCACTAAGCCCTGCCACAATTGCCGCCGCCAACGGCTCCGATGTGACCGCTCCTACCCCCACTGCAACAAATGCGTCAACGCGGGCAAGGAATGTCTTGGATATGGGAAACTGTTTCGATGGACCGGCGCCGTCGCCAGTCGGGGCAAGCTTGCTGGCCGGACGTCGAGTGCGCCCTTGGACGTTGCCGCTGCCGCTGCCGCTGCGTCTGCGTCTGCGTCTGCGCCTGCGCCTGCGCCTGCGCCTGCGTCTGTTTCTGCCTCGGCCTCGGCCTCGGCCTCCGCGTTATCTGCCTCTGACGCCGGGTCAGTGACAGGGTCTCTGCCAGAGACATCGGAGAATTTTCCAGTGACCACCACACCAGCAACACTGGACTTCCTGCCAAGTGTTACGCCGTCTGCTCCTCCCCAGACTGCTGGCGCGGGGGCCCTGCGTCACGATGGGACGCAGCAGGATGAACATGTGCAGCTTGTGGTGCGATCCCCGTCGTCGGCCTCGTCTGACTTTTCTGTCAGCAGTCCTTGGGCCTTGGCGGACCCCTTGTATCAGGACATGCAATATGGACATCGGCATTACCTATCTTATTGTAAGTGGAAGTTGGAAGTCGGAAGTCCTGCTGTTCTCCCCTTTCCCCCCTTCCCCCTCCCCCCCCCCCCCCCCCCCCCCCCCCCCCCCCCCCGGCCTCCAACGATTTGCAGCAGCACCGGCCGGCGTGCAAAGCCCGGCGAACAAACAAGGAGAAGTTCCGCTGACTGTGTGTGTTTTGGCACACAAAACATAGTCACCAACAGAGTCTGCAAAGATCTAGTCTCTCATGATTCTCCTGACCGGAACCCGTTTCGTGGATTGCTTCCCCTGACGAGGGCGCACCCTCTGCTGCAACACATCATTGTCGCTGCCTCGGCGGCCCACATGTCGAATCTTGTCCGGGCTCCTTTGACATACCGACTCAAGGACGCGGACAACAACTTGACTGCAGGCATCGAGCAGGCCTCTAGCAGGGCTCTGAAAGATGCGCTGATTGCCAAGACCAAGGCATTGACCCTGATGCGTGGAGCAGTGGAGAACATTGACACGACGGGCGGTGACGTCGTTCTCGCCGCAGCCCTGTTCTTCATCAACGTGGAGCTCATCGAGTCCGGGAAGCACGGATGGAAGGCCCATCTCCAGGGCGCAGGCCGCATCATGTCTCTGTTGCAACCCACCATGGTGACCGACTCGGCCTTGCGAGACTACATGTTGTCTGACTGTTTCATGTGAGTGCTGCCGACATTGTCCTGACGCAACGTTCAAGAACAACCTTGACTCACTCATAGACGCCTCGCTCAAAAAAAAAAAAAAAATCAGTTACTTCATCCTGGCCTCGGCTTTCATGCCAGCTTCCTCGTTCGATAACCAGTCCTACTTTCAGCCAGCGCAGATTCCGGCCATTTTGCAGCGAGCAGCGCCCAACAGCTATCTCTGCTGTCCGCCCGAAATCCTGGCCATACTCCACTCGGCTTCCCAGTTGTCCAACGTGCCTCCCGAGGTGGCCTATTCGCACGAGATCCGAGATGCCGGACTGGCTCTACTCCAGAAAGCGCAGTCCTTTGACATCCGCGCCTGGGCGAATGACGTGCGCAACGTCTCGTACCTGCAAGATGCTCCGATACAGAGCAGGATCCATGCCGGATCGGCGCATCGGCTCGCGGCATGTCTCTACATCTTGCAAGCCATTGCGCCGCTGAGCATCATGACGAACCATGACGAGGTGGTGGGGCGGCTGAGTCGCGACATCTTCGAGCATCTATCAAGCATCCCTGACCATGACCCCAACTTCAAGGCCACCACGTGGCCGACCTTTATTGCCGGGGCAGAGGCCCGCGATCGCGCCAGCAAAGACTGGGTCATGGACAGGCTACAGCGACTTGTCGTGTCTTGCCCGTGGGGGTTCTTGTACACGGCCATGGAAACGCTCCAAGTCATCTGGGATCTGAAGAGCAGCGGAAAGGCGTCCAGGACCTGGGTGCAGACGCTGAAGGATCCCGAGATGAATTTCCTCATTGTTTGACACTTCCGCCGGCCATTTTCCATTTGCTGCAGGCGAACAAAGCAAAGACGAGACGGGCAGGAAACAATCTCTGCCAAACCAAAAAAAAAAAAAAAAAAAAAAAAAAAAAAAAAAAAAAAAGGAAATCAGCATCCAGATCTAAAGTATAGAAAGAAAAGAAGGAGAAGCGACACACAAAAGAACAAAAGGCGACGACATGATGATGTATCCACTTACTTAACTCGACATTTTGGCATCGTTGTGCGGCATTTGGGTGGCGCCCCTTTCTTCTTCTTTCTTTCTTTCTTCTTTTGCCCTCTCCCACCCCGGGCTCCTCCCCTCTGATACTGTCAGCCCGAGTTTTGATGAACGCAACGGACTTCGGCCACCACCGCTTAGCCATGGCCATGCCCACCGTCTCGATTGTCGTTTCTCCGGATACCGGAACCGGAACCGGAACCGGATTCATGTCGCCTCTGGACAGGACGCAATATGTCTCGCCAATTTCATCCGCGACTCACTGCACTCTTCCATGACCTTGCGAATGGCGGACGAGGTCCTGGCCCAGCATCGCACCAAGACCTTCACCCCTTTCCGTTCCTCTCCCCCCCCACCTCTCTCTTGGCACCAGCATTCCGATTTCTTTTTTCCCTCTCGTTTCGTTGTTAAAAGGAAACCGTCCCCCTTTTCCGTCTTTCCCTTCCCTTGCCGCCCAAAGCAACGACATCGACAATCTACCTATCCCGGGCCCAAAAAGCACACAAACCGCAGCGCATTCAAACTGCCTGTCCGCGGTCTCCCGTCCGCGGTCTCCCGTCCGCGGTCTCCCGTCCGCGGTCAAAAAAAAAAAAAAACTACACATGAAACACATGAAACCCCGATACAAGCCATACAACTCCCAAGGAACCAACAGTGCGTTTTTCTTTTCCTCGTTAGACGGAACCCCCCCTCCTTTCTTTTTCGTTTTGATCTATTTTTTTTCAACGGGATTCTCGTGGGGGGATGAATTTTGCGTGTTCTGTGAGTCTGGTGGCTGGCCATGGGGGTCGTGGTGGTGATGGTGGTCTTGGTTCTGCTCTTGTCTCTGGGAAGGAAAGAAGGGGGAGGGGAATCACTCCTCGCTGGGGGTAGAATGCGTCTGCGTGCCTGGGACTGGAACGACTCGGACTTGTAAGCGCGGGGAGGGCAGTCGAAGAGGGTCAAGGGGGTCAGGGGGTCAGGGGGTCAGTCATGGATGGGTTGGCAATGTATGTATGCATGCATGCAGGCATGCATGGCTGCTTTCATCTATGCTCTATGCTGCATGCTCTGGTACTGGCATCTTTGATCTTTCTAGAAAAATGCGGCAGTTGGGCGGAAAGACGTTTGTATTATCTGGTAATCACAATCTACAATCAGGGGCTTTCTATCGTGGTGGTGGACTGGAGGTTGTGGAGGAAAGGCCAGAGATTAATGCGAGCATTCATCAGACGCGCAGAGCTTTCTCATTGTGCCTGTTCAACACATCCAGAGAGAGACTCGCCGAGAAGCACATCTACGCCCATCCATTACTGGCCAAGCATATACACACCCACCCCGATCAGCGCCACTACCCACTCCCACGAGATCCCCCCATGCACAAACACCACATCATCCACAACAGGAATATAGAGGGTGGGGAATACCGCAACAAAGACGAGGGGGCGACGGAGAAGAAACAAGAACTTGCTGCTCCAGAAATGCAAAGTGGCAAAGCCATTGTGCATGTCGAAGAGTGAGCGTCGGAAGTTGATGAGCTGCCACGGGAGGAGAAGGAAGATGGATGCACGCGTCATTGTGGTGTAGCTTGTGGCAGGGGGCAGGGGGCAGGGGGCAGGGGGCACGGGGAACACGTCGTCGCACGACAGACTGTATCTGTATGCGCCGAAGCTAAAAACAACGACAACGACAGCAAAGGTGCCAATTGTGCAACAGGCCATCAGGGCGCCAGGACTTCGGGGCGTCAAGACGCCTGTCACACCCCCTAGGGCTTCCAGGCTCTGCAGATTTCGAATAGCAAGGACACGGGAATGGTTCTGGCTGACGTGGTAAACGGCGTAGAGAACAACATCTTGACCCGTCTGAAACTTGTTCGCACCAAGGACAACGATGAGCCATACCGAGGAATCAGCCGGTCCATTTCCTGGTCATGCTGTAAGCCTGGTTGAAGACGCCAAGTAATGATGGTTGCTCAACCTTCTCGTCTATTGTAATTTTGCCATGGCCATGAAGGACACTGGCGGTCGCTCCCATCTCGGTGAACATGCCAGTTGGGAACCGTCGTGGAGCTGTAGACGACGTTGAGACCATCACCCGGGCCTGTGTCCTCGTCAAAAGTGAGCTCGGAAGTCTTTGAGACGGGGGTCGATTCTCGCTACTACATCGACTCCAAGCGACCTTCCCGCCCAACAAGTAGGGTCTGATGCTTGTGCAAGAATCACGTACAAGTGTCACTGCATTGAAGATCCGCTGGAGGGGGGCCATCCGAGCCATGGAGGTTCCCTCGACAGGGGCGCCTTTTTCCAGCTTCGCAAACAGGTGTCTCGTCATCGTCGACGGCTTTTTCCATTGCGTCGGGGACAGATGGGTGGCTGCGTCGGCCAAACTCTGTATGGAAGCTAAAAGACATCACTCTGGGGATGGCTGACGAGACGACGGCGGGACGACGCGGAGAGTTTGACGCGGAGTTGGGAGGACAGAGGGATGGACAGAGGCAGCGGCCAGGGCTCTAAAAAGACTTTTGGGCCCGTAGTCGGTTTTGGGGAGTGCCAGATGCTTGTTGGAGTCGTTGCACACTGAACCACGCCGTCCGGGGAGTCGGTGTCGATTTCCATCTGGGCAAAACGAGGCGGGACGCTAGCAGTTGGACGAGGGCGCACAGTGATGGGTATGGGAAATGTGACAGACGGTGAGTTGGGCGTTCAAGTTGTGAACCCGAGCCTGAAAAGAAATCGATCGAGTTTGACGGAAAGGGGTGGAAGAGAGGGGGGGAGATGGATGTTGTTGGTAGAGCCTGCTACGTGACTTCATTATTCAAAGTACAAGGGACGTGAATTCAGTCGAGCTTTTTTTCAAGATGAAAGAGCATGCAGAACATGAGAAAACAAAATCAAAGAAACACTTTGTCCTGTGTCCTGTGTCCTCTAGCTGAGCTGCTATGTATTCGCGTCCCTTCAAGCACCGTAGTCTCTCTGAATACGCCTCGTCTCCATCCATTCCGTCAGGGAGACCCATCATCCAAAGAGCCGTATGTCAAGAGGGGGAGATGAGGCCCATCTGTTTGTCAGATGGGAAAGGAGAGAGACGGGAAGCGGGTTCATAGCATCTACAGGTGAACCGGGGGGGGGGGGGGGGGGGGGGGGGGGGGGGGGGGGGGGGGGGGGGGACTGTGAGGTAGATTTGATGCAAGAGTCAAAGCAAATGAATCATCCCACATGAGAACCCAGAAACAGGTTTCCACATCCAGAGTTTTAATGTCTTGGTTTGGAAAACAGTGGAAGTGGGAAGAAAAGGGGGGGTAGGGGGGGTGGGCGGAATGACGGTGGATTTGCAACTGGAGGGGTGGACGTTCTAGACCCGTGAAAGACGTGTTGTAAACAAAGGACGTGTTTCTCTCTCCTTCACGACATGCAAATTCATTGTCCTGGGCCCATGAAGATGTCCCCTTTGACGAATGGTTCACCGAAGGACAAAGGGGCTCGGGATCAAAGAAACAGTCTTCACCCAGAGAGGGCCCCTGCATTTCCATGGCACTGGGCGTTTGTCTTTCAAGGATTTAGGAGTTGATAGTCAGAAACCCAGAGAAGAAGCAAGGGGCGTCTTGATCTCCATGTGATTCATGAATCGGCAGGTGAATAGGGAAAACCTGGGGGGGGGGGGAGACCCCGTTTGAGGTACCAAGCCCAACACCATCCGTCTTGCTTCGCTCGCTGCTGGTCCCTCTTTCACAGGACGCAAACATGCAGTTCACGGAAGCAAAGTCCCACAAGTCAGTCATGTCGATCCTATCACATATACAGCATCCAACATGGTGAGGACCAACCCGTCCGACGACTCGGCCTGCGATGACGCACGCAACACGAGGGCGCCAGGAACGAGCCGTAGACTGTTTGTCCCATGCAGAGTTCTGGCGTGATGTCGAGAATAGTCAAAGCAAACATGTCGATTCATCTACGTTCCGGTGCTGGATGAATAAAAATGAAGAAATAGTGAACCGTCCATGCCACGTGGGGACGACCATTGGTCCTAATCACCGCCTTGCTTGAGGCTCACATCGACCGTACCCCTTGTAGACCGGTCCTTGTCCCTCTTCTGTGAACAAAACTTCCTCACAGAGCACCCCACCCGGCCGGCAATCACATCAAAACACCGAATAACACGGCAATCCCTTCACCAGGGCCACCGTCAGAAACAAACAACCGACGCCCGTGAGACACACCAAGGTAATCAGTCGTCTGTGTTCTGAATCGCTGCAGACCCATTCCGAATCATTTCTTTTAAAGTGTCGACACGGACGCGTCCGAATCTGGTCCTCTTCTTCGACAACCCTTCTGTGGCCTGGTCAGGAGTCTGTGTCAAACAGAGTTTGGAAAGGTTTTGTGCAGGTTTGTTTCCCCCCTTTTAATGCATCCAGTTCCTGGCCATTCGCTTTCTGTTGAAACGCTTTGCCATGTTTTGGTATGAAATTCTTTTCGAAAAAAAAAAAAAAAAAAACCCCCTTCTAAACCTTGGTAGGAACAGAGAAAGTTTCAACATGAAGGGAATTCTCAAAACGTCCTCTGAAGGGAAAATAGAGACAGGAAGCCCAGAGGATGATGGACTTCCCGTCAGACAAGAGCAGTTTTGTACGTCCAAACGAGGCCTTTAATTTTCTTTCAGCAACAGGAAACCACTACTCGGATTGTTGTAGCCCTTTGCGGACACAAGTCGGGCTGACCTTGAATGATTGCACAAGGGAACCTGACAGAGCAATGCCACACCGTGGACGTCCGGCTCATCCGAAACAGAGTTTCAGACGAGACCAGAATGAAGGTGCTCAAGCATGAGAGGAGCCTCTGGAAGCGCCAGCAAAGAGACGAGAAGTTAAAGCCCTAGAAATGCTATAACGAATTCGTCCGGCGGGCAGACAACCGCGGCTGGAACCCACGTTACGAGACCAGAGAAGAACAGGGGACGTTGGTCAAGTTTGGCGAGGTCTTTGAGGAGGATGAAGATGAGTCTCCTACAGAGAGCCCGTTTCTGCAAGCCACACTCTGTGAGCAAGTCACACCGGCGCCGCGTCCCCTCCTGTTGGCCGATTCTTCGCTGGCGGCCCCAAAAGTGAGTGTGAGCCCGTCTGCCCCCGTTACCGCCCCTTTTTTTGTTTCGCCGATAGGGTGAAATGGCTCACCAGGAGCGCAAGTACAGGTTGAAACGGCCCCTCGAGGGACAATCGGCGCAGGACAAATCCTCCCTGTACAAGAAACGGGCCAACACCACCTTCACCATCAACCTGACGGAGCTCGATTTCCTGAAAAGCGAGGAGCTGCGAGAATATGACCGGAGAGCGGCGCGCGCGCTCGAATTCGCGGCCAACAAGGTCGACGCCGAGCGAAAACAGCGTCTATCAAACCAGACGGCTGCGCTTCCGCAGATGAGACAGATTGAAAATGGAACGGGACGGCCGGCCCGGAACGTGATCGACAACAGCCGGGTCGATCACGGGATTCTCGCGAATGCAGAGTGGAAGGCCAACGAGTTCCTGGAGAGGCAGTTTGATGCGTTCCACTGTGGGCGGCCGCATAAGAATCCTGTTCTTGGTGGGAGTTGGTTCATCCGGTTTACCGAATGGGCGCGGGAGAAGAGGGCCGGCCGATTGGCAACTGGGGCTTGATGTTTGTTTTTGTCTCTGTTCTGTTTCTGTTTCTGTTTCTGTTTCTGTTTCTGTTTCTGTTTCGGTATGGTACAGCTAGTTTCCCACGTAGCTTCTGGCTTTGTCTCCCTGGCGGTTAAACAAGGACATTTTTGAACACTTTTTGACGCTTGTTGACGCTTCTTGACTCTTCTCAGTAATTTTATGCCCTGGCGGTTTCACCACTGCGCAGGTGCCCCTGGCTGCACCTTCCGCGACTAGACAAAACCCAAAGGAATTGCTTCTTCTTTGTGCTTCTTTGTCTTTTCCTTTGCCTGTGTCTTTGCTTTTTTTTTCCTCCTCATTTTCTCTCCCCAATCTCGGGCTTCTTCATTGAGTAATACAGTCCGCATGCCCATTGTCGGCCCAAGATGCAACCAGATACCTACCTCGATAAGTAAGACACACTGACAGGTCAACTGCCTTTTCTTCTTCTTTTCTCCCAAAGCAACAGGGGTGTCCCTATCACGTCCACTTGAATCTCTGGAATCGCCAGACTGGTTCCCCATTTGGGCGCCTCGCAGAAATGGGCTTGGCTGCAATGGCACCCCCCTCCGTTACAGAATCATGGGCTGGTTTTACCAGAACTTGCCGGAATGAGAAGTCAGCCGGGCGCTCTGATGGGAGCCATTTTGTGTGATGGAAGCCCATTTGGTTTCCAAGACACCGTTCGACGGTCCCTCTGGATGGATGCACATGGTGCTCCATGTTCAATGTTCAACGAAGCTTGCGTCCGCGACCGACGCCAGATTCAAGCCCAGATGACCGAACCTCGTAACCGACGAACCGTGTAAGCCCAATGAGATGACCATGTTTCTCTGCCATGGGAAAAGATGCTTGGGGAAACGCATCGCTTCGTGGGGGCCCGCTGGTGGGAACTTTCGACCCCCCGCTTCGAGTTGCATGGACGTCGTAAAGTGAGGCGGACACATACATACACATCGACTTTCCCGGGCGCTTCACCCACGCATGACACCCACGCAAGGCGTCCAGCCCTTCCCGCATGGCACACGTCCGGTGATGCGTCCCTGCTGCGAGAGAGCAGCCCCCACCGGGAGCCAAGGGGACTTTTTTTACGTCGTTGGGCGCCTCATTGTATTCCGAGCTCCCCATGACTGCAAACCCCGAAATGGATGCATGTTGGTTCTACCCGGAGCGGGACGCGCCCCTCAATCATCATAATGACAGACAGAAAAACACCATGCGGGCGAGCACATTTATGGCAACTCCCAGTTCGCAGCATGCACGAGCGACTCCTATCAGACGGCGTCATCCCTTGGCCGACGAACCTCGGGCGACAAGACCCCCGTCCGCCCTGCCGTGCTCACCCCCCTTTTGCATGGCCATGGTCCCCTTTTCTGGTCCGCGACATGCACCAGTCCGACGCATGACGGGGCGGGAGGTGAGGCGGCATAAAGCATAAAGGGAATCGAGATTCGGAACGCATCTTTTTGCGCCCGAAGGAGGCGGAGTTGGTGGCTCGGCGGGCTCGGCTCCGATTTTGATGTGCCATCTTTGGTGTGTGGGAATCATGTAACCACATAGAGGCAGATGACGCAGGAAGGTACTGTGCTGCCCAATGCTGCGCGGCACTGTATGCATGGTATTGTCTTGTTACGTCGTGGGGTTCTGTATTGTATTTTTTTTTTTTCCAATCTGTTGCTCAGCTTCGAGAAGAAGAAAAAAAGAAGAAGAAATAAATCGTCAATGCGATAGGCCGGCCGGCGCCAGAAGCTGCCTGCCCGGAGGGGGATAAGAAGGGAGGAAGAAAAAGGAAGAAGAGGACGAGGGAAGAAGAAGAAAATAAAATAAAAAGAGCCCAGTCTGTGGACCAATTGCAATGCAATGCGGCATGTGTCAATCGGTACCGGTGCCCCCTGGCAACAATCGTTGAGTATAGTTGAAAGAACCTTTTCTTTTTCCCCAAAGTTGATGAGAACGACTTTTCCCCATGACTTGACCCCCTTTCTCTCCGTCACCTTCTCCCCCCCCCCCTAAGAAGCACACACACAAGGCCGACGTGACCGCTCACGATGTCAACCCCACAATCCCATCAAAGCACCTCTTTCGCCAACCGCAAGGAAACCCTACCCACCAAGCCATGCCATGCCATGCCATGCCATGCGTGACCAACTTCTACGGCCCCGCCGGCGGCGCAACATGATGCATCTCCACGTCGTAAGCAGCCGTGACGCCAAACCGTCTCCCCGACTCATCCCAGACGAGCCACCTCCCGCTCCGGGCAATGGCCCGCCCGATCCACAGGATCCTCTCGCGGCGCTTGCCCACCGTCGAGGGCGGCTCCAGGTACTTCTCGTCGGCCTCCAGGTGGGCGTGCTCGAACCAGCCCCGCGGGAAGTATCCTGCCGTGTAGACGAGCCCCCGCATGGCGTAGTCCTCCGGCAGCGGGTGCGGGGGCTCGCCCTTCTCCGGGCCCGGGAAGAAGTGGTCCGGGGTGTCGATCCGCGGCGGGGAGTCGCACGTGCGGAGGACGTGGTTGAGGAGCAGGGAGGTCTGCTTCCACGGGAAGCGGTGCTGCAGGTGCTGCATTGCGGCGGGGCGGCGGCTCATGAAGAGGTAGAAGGCCAGGGTGGTGTGCAGGAAGGGCAGGGTGTTCCGGTCGGCCCAGCGGTTCATCACGATCTCGTACGTCTTCTCGGCGAGGGAGAGGGCGGCGTCGAATCTGGACTCGATGCCTGTGGGGGGTTCATTCTCAGCGTCGCCGTCGCCGTCCAAGTCCCCGTTCTGATCGTGGCCCGGGATCATGATGGCGCGCATCAGGACGTTTGACGCGCTTCCAAAGCCCAGGAGCAGGCAACTCAAGCAGATGCCCATGTGATACCTGATTTGGCCTGTTAGTTCAGTGGGAAAAAAAAAAAAAAGAATTATAGAATGGGAAGCCGTCTAACAGCGATCTTGTTTTTTTTTTTTTTTTTTTTTTTTTTTTTTTTTTTTTTTTTTTTTTTTCCCGCTGCCACTCAGAACGACAAAAGCATTCTTACCCGGACTCGAGCCAGTGGCCAGGCTCTTTGCTGATGCGGCTATCCAGCAGATTGAGAAACTGGTCCGTGGACGACTGGAGCTGGTCCATTGCCTTGCCGGAAAAGAGGATCCCGTTGAGGCGGACGAATGCGGCGTACACGGGCGGCAGTCGCTGTCGCTTGGAGGCGGCGTCGGCACCCCGAAGCGGATCGAACAGGATCATGATGCTGTCCCTGGCGCTCTCGAAGGGAAGCTGGACGCAGAGCGACTTGGCGTAGAAGAACAGCTGCTGGAGGATGTTGGGTCGCGCCAGGATGGCCAGATGATGGTACAGCCGGCCAGTCGTGGGTGCCCGGTCAGAGGCCTGGGTGTACCAGTACTTGGACACACGGCTCCAGACCTCCCTGCTCTCGAGGTCGTTGTCCTCGATGGCCATGCGGTACCTCCCCAGGTCGCCCAGGCATTCGACCCACGTCTGCTTGAAGGAGGGGACCGTCTCGGTGAGCAGGGCCATCATGTGATAGGCAATGTGCATGAAGGCGAGCATGTACTCGAGAGACCCGGGCAGGTGGTGCCGCAGCAGCTCCAGGAACGAGTGTATGGCGTGTTGCCACATGCGGGCCGGCATGGCACCGTCCACGGCAAGCCTCTTGGTCTTGTTGCTGGCTGACGGATGCTGGCTGGCCAGGAAGAAGTCGTGATGCTCGTAAAGGAGCGATCGGTGAAGAGAGATCATGGCGTGGTATTGCGCGTGGGTGAGCGCGGCCGTCTTCTTGGTGGAGTCGAACTGGATGCACTTCTCCTCCAGCATGATCAGGCCGGCGTAGATGCCCTTTGCTTCCGCGTGAAGCTGTTCGGATAGGCTGAGCTGCGTGTCGGACTCGGGAGCCATTCTTCTCGACGTCGAGACGTCGTCTGGCAGCGGTTGGCTGTGCGCATGATTCTGCTGGCGACGGTGCTGCCTGTGCCGCGGCGGGCGACGATGCGCGGAAGAAGACGAAGCAAGCTGGCCGTGCCTCCTCGTCTGGGGTGTCCGGGGCCTCTGTGCGGTAGCGAAGGCCCCCCTTGGCTCGTCGTCGGGCACCCAGAGCCGACGGGCCGTCAGCTTTCTCTGCTCGAGGCCGCGTTCGAAATCGTTGATGCTGTCACTCCGCCTGGTCCTGGTGCGACGCGGTGTTGACGGCGACGAGCCACGCTGCCGGGCGATGGACGCAGGCGGGGAGCAGAGCCTCTTGCTTCCTCGGAAACTGCTGTCGGTCCCGTCGCTCGCCAGGTTCACTCGGTCAAGTGCATGCCGAGTTGTCGTGGCTTCTACTTGCGCACTGCCCGACACGGGTCTCTTTGTCGCAGTTGCACAACCACTTTGCGTGGCTTGTTGAGGTGGTGGTGGTGGTGGTGGTGGTCTGGCGTTTGAGCCCCTGTTCCGGCACCGCCCCGCGCTTGTCAACACTTGTTCTCCAAAAAAGACGTCGCGCAGGAAGAAAGCAAAGGAAGGAGAGATTCATACGCTGCTTTACCGGCATCGAGTGCCCGAGCAATCATATTCCTGAAGGCTGCCTCCATGTCCGCGTCCCCCGTCAAGGTGGGGTGTCTCGACGAATTGGAGCGAACGTGAGCCTTGAATGCGTCGACGTTTGGCTCGATCTGCGCACCACACAGCGGGCAGGGGATGTTGCGAGGGGGCGTCACCTGACGAGACGTGTTCCGGAGGTGTTGAACCCATCCTTTGGTGAATTTCTCCATCTCTCCAGCGGATCCAACTGCGCCGCGCCCGTGGGCATAGGGAGCAACGAGTCGGAAACAGAGTAAGGGGTCCTGATGCCGAGAGCCGTCGTCTTCAGAGCGGAAGAAAATATATGACTTGGCGGCTACGGTCCCCTGGAGCGTGAACGCTATAGCACGTTGACCGGAGCCCCCTCAAGTGGCAAGCTGACAAGGGCTGAGGTATTGTAGGTTGCCTGGATGGTTGGCCTTTAGCGATCAAGCAAAGCCAACAGGGCAAACAAAAAAAAAAAAAAAAAAGGTGCGGAAGCTGAGAGCGCCAGAGACATGCCAGAAGCCGGCACGCGATCCGTCGTCGCATACTCAATCAGGCAAGACGACGGACCGAGAGCCGAACCGGTATGGGGAAGCAAACACGAATAAAGGCCGTCCACAGAGCGGAAGGGCGTGAGAAACATCAAGAGTTCAATCTTACCTGCCGTTTAGCTCGCACAGGCACGCCGTCCTTGATCATGCACAGCACAGCAACACTGGGCTTGACAGCAGCGTCAAAGTATCAGCGGAAAGGCAATGGTTAATATCGAAATCGGCAAAAGGAAAACGATAAAGAAGAAGAAGAAAAAAAAGGGACCTCTGCTTCCAAAACCGCAACGAGGTGTAATGCAAATGCAATGCAGCCCGCGGCGCAGCCTCGCACAGAATGATCGCTTGTCTTTCTTTGTCTGGAGGCACACCGGGGTGTGTGTGTGTGTACATGTATGTATGGGGGAAGGGGGAAGAGAGAGGGGGGGGGGGTTTGTCCGCCGTGGTTCGCGTGGTCGCCTTGCGATTAAACGAATCAGACTCGAGAGGCAGAGCCGCAAAGTGCCCACCTCAAGTGACCTCAGCAGTTCAACCCCGGGCAAAACACCGGGCCAAAACTCCTCCTCCAACTTTGCCTTTCTTTGTTGCAACCGACCACGAACCGCACCTTGTCGCCCGCCGGGCTCTTTGCTCGCGATTCGGATCGACGAGGGAAACTCCGGGCATGTGGCGGACCAAGTGTCCAGCCCTAATGATGACAATTTTTTTTCCTCTACCAACAGTGGAAGAAGACATTAGCCGACGTGGCCAAAGAACCGGTGCCCCGAACACAGGGTCTCGCGTATCTTTGCACAAAGATGCTGTAATGACCTCCTTCTTGGGCCCTTCCGCATGGCCACTTTGGCACTTCACCATCCATCAGCCATGAGCCCGAACTTACCGACGACGCCGAAACGAAGAATAGTAAGAGGTTCCTGTAGTGGAGGAGAATTATACTCGACAGAAGCGATGAGAATGAAGCTCTGCAATGCCGCAAGAATAGAAACTCCTCGCGGGTGGGCGGAGAGAGAATCTCAAGGTTGCCAGCAGGAAGCGCGATGGACATTTGTCGTGAATCGTCTTTGCAGAAACGGGGGGGGGGGGGGGGGGGGGGGGGGTG